>JAFMSR010000759.1:0-41995 GCA_022818135.1 Saxidomus purpurata | reverse complement strand
CTTCTCCCCTGCAAGCTCTTATGGGCCTCGCTGTGTTCCAAATCCGCACGGACATCGTGCGATGCCCGTACGAGCTCTACCGGGGCCCTTGCGGTGCCCGTACGGGGCCATTGTGAGCTGCTCCAGACTTCGAAAATTACTACGAGCTATGCGAGAACTCATCAACTCGCTATTAAATGATTTACTCTGACGTCAAGTTCTGCTCGCTAGTACCCTGGTCACATTAACGTTACGAGCTCCGTACGAGTAGGTTTTCAGTCGGATATCGTTGACTATTGCGAGCATCGTATGGATTTTTTGAACTCGAAGAGGACTCGGAGACTCGGTGAAAATGTTTCACCGAGCTCCCGAGTTCTTGCTGAGCTCATAGAAAGTTTCGTAGTCGGGAGAAGCTCGCAAGGGCCCCGTACGGGCACCGCAAGAGCCCCAGTAGAGCTCTGATTTGGAACACCGCAAGGCTTGTAATAGCTTGGGGGGGGGGTCGCAAGGTCAACGTACGATGTACGATACTACGGACACTGGGTGGGGAACTTGCGATGTCCGCACGAGGCCCGCACGGCGTTACGTTCGCCGTACGGGCTCCGTACGACATCCTTCACGATTCTAGCTAAATATAAGAAATTTTCAGATATCGCCGAACTGGTTTATTTTTGTTGTACGGACACCATGCGGGCCTGTCTCACACAGAACACACGGCTTATACGGTTGGCCACCCGTGTAAACCGTACATACAACCGAACCAACCGTGGCCTTATCCGAGTTACACTCGGGCCATTCGAGTGTATCCGTGAAAGCCGTGTATGATTTTTAAAACTTTTAAAAAACTGGCACGGGTGCCATGTCCGTGTATGATCGTATTAGCGATCGTACAAGACCGTGAGAGACCGTGTGAGACCGTACGAGACCGTATATACAACCGCACATGAAGTCCACTCCACGAGTGAGCTCAACCGTGTCAATATCGTATATAAATCGTATGGAATCGTGTGAAACCGTTCCCAAGTCCTACATCCAACACCCGGATTAACACTCGAATGTCACACGATCACCGTACGATTCACACGAGTGTACACACGGTTTTATACGATCGCCATACGACCAATACGGTTTCATACGATCGCCATACGACCAATACGGTTCAAGTACGAATTATACATGGTCAAGTACGACCAGACACGGTCTCTACGTCTGTACAAAGCTCGTATAACTTCTCTGTTGAAAGTTCGAAAATTTATGAAGCCAAGCCATCAAAACGAGTCAATTTATATCAAAACATACACGAATGTGTGATATTTCGAGCATAACTCGAACAAAAGTCGGTGGGACCGTATGTAAACCCTGTAAATGTCCAGTTAATCGAGTAAAAGTCGTGTTTAATCGTACTAGGCCGTAACAGACCGTACTAGACCGTACTTGGAACCGTACAACAATCGTATGAAAATCGTTTGCAAATCGTGTTCAAACCGTGACAAACCTTGCTTGACCGAGTATATCCGTGCTTTGTTCGTACATTCGAGTCTAAATCGTACTAACTCATCCCCAGGCACGGTTGGAGCTCAATACTCGTACCAGTCAACCCGTGTATAACCGAGTATACCGTATTGGAACCGTGTGCCCAACCGTGTTCTGTGTGAGACAGGCTTTAGAGCACACGTGCATCGTACGAGGTACGTCCGAGCTCCTTCCAAGCTCCGCACGACTTGTCTGCGATGTTCGTACGGATATTTTACAATACGGATTTTAAAAGTTGGTTGAATCGAACGATTTTATAAATCGTACGGACATCGTATGGATATGTGAGCAAGGCATAAGGGATACTGCCTTTACCTTAAAAAATCTCGCACCAGGTTTTCAATTACAGAATTTTGTCAAATTAAGGTTATACTCCACTATAAACTAAAGGCGCCTTGAAACAGTGTGTTGTTCGTACAAATGTTTACGGTGATCCGATTTGAAACCTGCGAAATTCTTTATCAGTAAATTGACTTGTTCCTTATGTTACATCTTTTGACAGTCCTGTCGTATAATGTAGGTTATTTTTTGTAAGAAGTAGATATACACAATGTATATAGAAAAAATAAATAATGCTTCAACGCGTAAGGATATACTAGAACCACCGTACGTCCGTCCGTCCATCCTCATTTCAAATACATTATCGTACAGTCAATAGTCACAGGACTTGAAATAACTTGGCAACATGTGCAACGCATCGAGACGACGTTAATCGGACAAAATGTGGGGTCCTGCTGACTTGAAGGTCGCATTCACACTTTTAAAAGCGAAAGATCTTGTATATTTACATGAAATACTGTGTAAAACACTCACAAATAACTACATCTTTACATGTGATACAGATCCATATAACTATAACCCTGTAGTCTGTTTTTCCATGTGTCTGTGCATATTTTGTCTGCGCTATTTCTCAGCAACTACTGGCTCGATATCATCAATGAACCTGTACAGGTGTGATTGATACCAAGTTTATTTGTGCATATCCTCGGCATATTTCGCTCAGATAAGTTTTCATTGAGATTTAGCCCAAATATAGTGAACATAAAGCTTTTTGTCAGGCTATTTCTCAGCAACCACTGGATGGAAATGGAACCTGTTCAGTGGAAACAATCTTTTAGATATCCATACAATGTATATCCCTATTCATGTGTACAAAACATGACAGTGTAGTATCACCTTTTAAGTTAGATTTCAGTCAGACTAAAGTACCCGATATTCTAAAAAGGAAACGTAGATTCTATATATATACTAAACGAAACTTCTAACGCACCACCTTTTTCCTTCTTTATTTTTGTCACATAGAACAGACACATACACTCTAGATCTATACAGCAGATATTTATGATTATAGCTATTTCTACAAAATAATGTGAATGCTGAGCGCACCCCTTAATTGCCTCCTTGCTCAATACTCTAATGATTAAAGTCTATTCCATTCCACTTTGGACCCCCAACTTTGACATGAACTGAAAAAACTTTAACGGTTTTCGTATAGATTTTACCTATTTTGTGATCTACAAAAAGTCATCCTCGGGAATTTTAAGCGTTTTTGAAACAATCACGTCGTTTTGTAAAGATGCCGATTTTATTTTTTCTATGGAGACTCGCCATCGTTTACATTGGACGCCATTGACGTTTACTCTTCCGTTACAGAGAAGTTACCCCAAAGTTCACGTTTTTTCTCATAAAAAGCCCGGGGGACATTTCAATATTACAATCAGAGGTATGGTTATTAATAATGAGGTATTTAATAATAAAAGTAACGCTAAAATGTACAAAAAATGCTTAAAATCTAATTACTAGATCTAGAATAAAAAGGATTTAGACTACTAATAACTCCTGCTTTCAAATGATTCCTAGCCCAATGTCGTACTGACAGTCATTCGCACATTTCAGATTTACTCTGCTGTAGTCCAGTCCATGACAGACAGCACGAAACATTTTGGAAACATTTTAAGCAGTTGTTGAATTTCAGGTGAAGTAGCATAACATGAAAGTGAACACGCATTCATTTAAACAGTGGCCCAATATGCATGTCACAGTATAAACCTGAACACTCCATAATCAATTCTAAATCCTTCATTTTCCTTCAAATAGTAATGACCTAGATCTAATGATCTTAAAACGACAACATAGATTTCAATTCTCCGAAACTTGCTCGTGACATATTTATTAGATGACGTATTATGAATGACAAATCTAGGCGACACGGGTGGATCCGACGTGGGAGCGTGCACTTCGCGCACATCTCCTTATGTATACTGGTAGCAGAATAAAATTAAAGTAAATAAAACACAATAGAATCTAAAATATGTTCTATTTCATGATAATTATTCAGTATACCGTATTTTTATAGCCTGGCATAACAAGTGGGGAACCCACACCTTTTTCGGAGCGCGTAGAATTTATACGCTTTTAAGAGATCACCTGTTTGATATGCATGTGCCTTCCTCATTTGTAGGTACATACCTCTTTTAACTGCTGTTTGGACAAAATCCGCTGTCATATTATACATGTAGAACTCTTACTTGTTCCGTAATGGTCACGATGCGAAGGGGGAAGACACGATGGGATGATGCGAACGAGTGATTGGACAATGCGAAAATGCGATATGAATATCGTCTTCGCATCGTGCTAACGTCCCTTCGCATCGTGTTATCGTTTTATCGTCCCTTCGCTTCGTCCTATCGTCGCTTGCACATAATATGTATTTTGTCAGGGTTGGGAAATCTGGATAGGGGCAATCTTTTCCATTTTTACAGAAAATATGCCTGCTAACAAGATATTGTAGCCAGTAGCGTTCTCTCAGAGAAAAAAATCATTTGGAAATGCTTTGTCTATCTGGACGCACTACATGGACTGTAAATGTACTGTAAGTGGACTACATCGGGTGTCTTCATCTTCAACAGGCTGTAGGAAACGTTTTGAGCTGTGTATCGATTTCTAATTCGTTTTAATATGTGCTTTAGATTTGACTTAGTAGGTTTCATTTCTTATCCGACGACAAATTGGGCCGCAAATTACGTAACAAAGTGGGATATTTTACTTTAGAATTAAGCGAAAAATGATAGATCTATGTGCCTGATATAAATGTCAGTTTTATATGTGCTTTATATTAGTTTTATATTTGACATGTCTACGTGCGTCTGTATGTCCGTGGTCATGCAAGTACTGTCTGTTAAGATGTACTTGAAACATTACCTGTTACGGGAGTAACAGCCTTGCAGTGTCTGTTGTAGAACGCTCAATTGAGGGATTCATCCTATTTTTTCAAAGATCTACTCACAAAAGAATAGTTTTATAAATAATTTTCATTTTTGAAAATAAATGATCTCATAATGTTATTGTGGACTCCCAAAGAAAGCCCCCCTTCTTTAAACAGCTGAAATCTTCGTCCGCACCTGAGTGCGGGTCATATATTTTCTATATCAGTGGGTAACTAAGAATTTGATATTTGCCGTTTTTCGACAATAGATACTTTATTTTATGTTTTTCTATGACCCGAAAATTGCCTGTCTGATTCACATGTTTTATGTCGACAATTAAAAGTTTAGGGCCCTTCTTACATAATGACGAAAATGTACCGGCTGTCTCAGCCTGATCATACGATGCCGGATTTAAAGTAAATCGATGAACAGTCGATACGGATTTGTTCAGGTCGGCATATAGATCTATACATTTATTAAATAACAGAATTCGAGGGTTGATCGTGAAACTATTGTATCTGCATATAAAATAGAAGCAGATACAATAGTTTCACGATCAACCCTCGAGATATGCACCTCAAAAACTTGTCTCTTTCGACGTTGGTTATTTTGAGTACGTCCCTGGTAACGACAGCTATGGACGCCGCATTACGCCCTATGGAGAAAATCTAAAAAATGCGGATTTTTACGCTTTAGTAAGAAATAATTGAAAAATAAAAAAGATGCCTGGAGATATCAAGTTTCCAGACATAAATATGCTATGAAGAGCAAAAGTACATGCAATGGCGACAAAAAACTAGTGGTACAAAATTAGGTGGAACAGACTTTAGTGACGTAAAACCGTTACGTCATCAGATAAATATGTCACGAGCACAGAAAGGTTAAATACACACTGCCACACGAGTGACATTATGTTGAGAAATTAGGAAAAGGCTTTTGTTGAGAAATGGATGGATTAAGATCTTATATCGGACTCTGTGTAAACAATGACAACTGAAATAAATATGCGAGGGCCGTGTTGAACATGAACGTAAGGACTCGGGAGTAGGATTTCTAGTCTACTAGAATTGTAATATTACTGAAAATCTGTGTAACTTAAGTTTAGATATAAATTTCATTTGTTAGAAGGTTAGATGATTACTGAGTTCTTTTTCATTTCCAAATTCCACGGTAAATCGTTAATTTTGCTTGATTTAATGTTTCAATTAATGTTACGAAAGTTTTGATACACCCCCTAATAAATTCAAGGAAAAGGCGCGGCGTTTCCCGAAAAATCTCCAAAATAAGAGAGTCAATGTCAATGGCGTCCATGTAATCAGTAGCGTTTTAAAAGCAGCGGTATGAGAAAACGAGCCAACTTCTGCACAAACGCTTGAAATTATCAAGGGTGACTTTTTTATAGATCACAAAACAGGTATTTAGTTTTCAAGAAACGTTCGAATTTGTTTAGTGTAGTTCAAAGTTGAGGTCCCAACGTACGATTGACAGACTTTAATGCGACAATGCGGTTTCTGCTCAGTTTTTATAGACTTTAGGCTGTACTTATTGCGGGGTACATTGCAGCTATTGGTCAAACAATTAGTAATTCACAAAAGGAAGGCTTAAACACTTCTTGGCCAATGAAATTAATAACTGCATTTTCATTTTCACGGAGCTCTTTCTTCTTGTTTTATGTAGACCCCACAACATTTCGACGAATGACGATTCCATAATCAAGATCGAATGTGAATATCTTCACGCGGCTATGTCTGCAAATATGATCAGTATGAATTCTTTCAACATGTCTAAAAGCTTTGTAGATTTAAGTCACGTGATCAGTTTGTAAATTGTGTTGTTACATCGGAAATACATATTCTTGGAGACTTTAACATAAATTTTGATGATACAAACAATTGTAATAACACAAAATGGTCAGGAACTCTCGCAAAATACGGTCTAAATCAGTTAATAACAAAACCTACAAGAGTAACTAGGACGACTTCCTCTTTAATTGATCATATCTATACGACACAATCTGATTCAATACAATTTACGGGGGTTTTAGATATTGTTATCAGTGACCATAAGCCTATTTCAATGTCAAGGATTACATCTTCAACTTACACTCGAAAATAACAGGGTGAACATGTTTCATTTAAACATGCTTTAAAAGTTTTGATGAAAATCTAATCAAATATGATCTACATGTACTTCAATCTGATATCGAACTCGTTGAAACCGATGTTTTTTATAGTATTTTCATAAAACTACTTGATATCCATACTCCCCTTCAGGAAGGAAAAACGAATAAAACATGTTTTGCAGCCAGAATGGATTACAAAAGATATATTAAATGATGCTAGAAAAATGAGAGATACATTATTAAAGTCTAACTCATTCGATGAATATAAAAGTTGGAGAAACAAAACGAACAATATGATAAAACAATCTAAAATAGATTTTTTCAATAAAGCTGTTCTAGATAACAAAGATACGTCATGCCTGTGGCGTAATATAAAATAATTATCTACGGATAATACCAAAAATAAAAGAACAAAAATTCCTGATCAGATGAAATTCGATGACCAAATATTCGATGACAAACTTCACATTTTAAATAAATTGAACAGTCATTTTATTGACGTTGCTGAATTGTGCAATATAAAGACAGCTAGTATATCTGAACGATTTGAGTACTTAAATAAATTGAAACTTCACACTGATAAAATACTTGGAGATAAACCTTACTTTACAATAAACAGAATTACGCCATACGAAGTGAAGAAAATTGTTGAACATATTAGCACAAAGATATCAACTGGACTTGATGGAATAGGGCCTAGAATTTTGAAAATTTGTATTGATGTTATAGCTATTCCACTTGCATCTATAATTAATACTACTATATTGTAGTGCCCCATATTTTGAGTTAGACATGAGTCTCTTAGCAACGTTGGTATGGTTGGTCAGTAAACTGAATCTCATGTTGGAATGGCACTGTGCCTTTTATTTACCCTTATTGTATTTAGCATGTAATTGTACATGTATATTGACATGAATATTTTGCCTGTTTGCACACCGATTTTTGCATAATGAAAGAGGCAATACATGAAACTTTAGTTGTTTTCATAGTAGCTCAGGTAAATACTTCACATCAGAAGGTATATGACTGCATGTCATTCGTATTTTTGTTGAAATTACAGTTGGAATGTATTTTATGCAACACTTCCTTGTTTACGTCCGCCATTTTTGAAGAGCGGTGTTGAGGTAGATTTCTCCTTAGCAACAATAGAAGGCACCTGTTTCCTGTTTCTTTGCCAAAATGAATGTATATACAGAGGCATAAAAAGGAGTTTTTCTGTAAGAATTATTTAGATAACTTTGAATACCAGCTATTTACTTTAATCATTCTAACTTTATTGAGTTTAGTAAGTAATTACAGCTTCCGACCTTGAATTCTGGTTGCCAGTGCACAATGTTTATTTGTGTGCATTTTTAGCCAATGGCATTCATGTCATGTACGCTTTTGTTTTGGTGCACACTGAACGTATTTGCGCACCCGCATGAACTCGTAGGGTACACTAAGTATTTTGGTGCGTTTTACCAGTGGTATAAATACTTGCTCTCCCGTTATTCGGGGTCTCCAAACTTTCAAATACTTAAAGGGCAAATCCCCGTTATTTTTCTTCAAAGTCGGATTTATCAAACACAGTCAGTCTATTTTTGAGTTACTGAAATCTTTCTAAACATCATTTTTGATATTTATTTAAACAAATAGATACTTATTAGAATTTTCAAGTAAGAGCTATGCAGCATTATTAAAGCAGTTGTGAATTACTAAATATTAATAGCTTTGGTCCTGTATCGTTGACAGAATCCTCGAAGTTTATCGTGGTTTTGTAACCGTACCAGTTTCTTGTACGCGTATTTTTATGCGGATCGTCATTTTGGTCTTGTGTAAAACATTGTATTTATTTATTGTTGGCAATATTTAAATTCTAGTCATACTTGTTAATATTTATAATCCCTACTGGGGAATAAACAAATAATATTCTTATTTAGTTTTGCCTTCCTCTTCCCTTTGCTAAACTTAGTGTTTAACGTTATACGCCCTCTGGAGACCAGTCCTTTATTTAATTAAAATCCTAACTGAGCAGCTGATGAGACCAGTACTATTGAAACGATAGATCTACACTGCAATCATAGTCTATCCTCAGTCTTAGAGTCTGCATCACATTAACAGTCTACACTGCAAGGCAACTTGCGTCATGTCATGGTCTACATTGTTAATTAGTTAGTTCTACATCTACAGTCTACGTTAGACCACGGTATCTACACCACTCAGCAGTATAGACTTATCTATAGAGACACTGCAGTCATAGTCTACAATACAGACTTAAAGGGCCAGGTTTTGTACGGTGCAGACCCAGTTTACCTAGGCTGGAGTGCTACATCTGCAGATTTAGTCTCTGCAGATTGAGATATCCTGTCTCCTCCACACAATACAAAGTATTTTAAGTATAGTGTTGTGGGTTCCGGTGAATCTTATATTGATTAACGCTACCGATATTTACAATTGACACTACCAGCTCGCAACAATATCAACTGGTATATTTTCCGATGACCTAAAACTGGCCAAAGTAATTCCACTTTACAAGAACGGACCATCAGATGATCCGAACAATTATCGTCCTATTTCAGTCTTACCAACTATATATCAAAAATAGAAAAGGAAAATTTTGTAGGCACTTTGCTGTTAGACCTACGCAAGGCTTTCGACCTGGTTGACCCTTCAATTTTAATGGAAAAGAACTGAAGTTGTACCATTTCTCGGAAAATTGTCTTAATTTATTTAACTCATATTTAACGAATAGAAAGCAAATGGTAAAGGTAGAAAAACTTGCATCAGGATATGAGACAATTGTAACATGGGCTCCTCAAGGGTCCATATTAGGTCCTTTATTTTTCTCATATACATCAATGATTTGCCATTGCAAATGAAACACACCTAAATAGTATGCTGATATGTATGCTGACGATACCTCATTATGCACGTTTGACTTGTCAGTAAAATATATTGAAGCAGATTTACAGTTTCATTTAAAAAATGTTGCAGACTGGTGTGATTTAAATAATTTAGCACTAAATCCCATGAAATCATCTGTATTGTAGTGTACAAAACGATTAACAATTTTACACCACTATACATGCGTAATTTATTATCTTACGATAACATAAAAAAGATATTCGGCACCCAATATTTAAATCGAAATATACTAAACTAACTTTCCAACATGCTGGTATTGTAGTATGGAATTACATTCCTTCTGATATTGGAAACGCATCTACGCTCGCCTCCTTTCGTATCAAGTACTGACAGTATCTTATTACTCGGTAACTGATCTTTGATCTTTCAACACTGTAACTCATGTGCTTTTGCTAATTACTGTAATTCAAGTGTTATTTCTCATTACTGTAACTCATGTGTTATTGCTCATAACTATGGAAGCCGTGGAGGGCCACTTTTGAGTTTCGACTTACGGGTGTTTTTGACTTTTAAGTTATGACTTTCGACTTTTGACTTTTGATAACCCTTATTACGTTTCCGATAATAGTTTCTCTTCTTGTAATAATAATTCTTCCTCTTGTAATACCTCCTACGAGGTATATACCGTCGCCTTTTCGCTTCGCTGCGATCATTCCCAAAAGCACTGCTGTATTGCCTCTTTGGCATTTTTATTAGAACAATATAAACACGACCACACTCAATCAAATATAATTTTTATTTAAAAGATTTTAATAAAACCAATTATATATATATAAAAAATTACATTATTTCTATAAATAGTAACAAAACAAAACATGTTTTAACACGCTTTTTGTTTTGACTTTTTAATTATGACTTTTGACTTATTACTTATGAGTTATGACTTATTACTTTTTACTTATTATTTATTACTAATGACTTTTGACTTATTACTTATGACTTATGAAAAAATAAACCCTAACCCTAACCCTAACCCTATACACGGTCCTCACCGAGGACCTCCAGCGGCAGGTTCAGGTAATACTAGGAACCTGCTACCGAGGACCCATCAAAATAACAATATACTTATACATATTACAGCACTTTAATTTGCTTCGGCATACCTTGTGATATTGTGAAAACCATAGCAACAAAACATTTTTAATTTTTTTTTTTTACAGTTCCTTGATAGTTGGCTTTACGCCTGGGGGGCAAGCCCCCCGCAGACCCCCGCATAAAGAAAGAGGACACCCACCAGGCCTCCGAGAGTTGCGTCGCCGCTCACTGCGGAGGGTCCCAAGGTCGCCTCCTGACGGCTCATTGATACTAAAATAAATGACAAAGACAAAAGTAACTTACATCATTTATTTACAGCAAACAAGTTTGCAGTGCTACGCACAAACATCATTTTAAAACCTTAATACAGGTTCGAATCCCAGTTTATATTGTCACAGCAGATCGTTATGCTTTTATTACGCTTAGCCTAAGCCAAAAGTCATAAGTCAGAAGTAATAAGTCAAAAGTGAAAAAACACCCGTAAGTCGAAACTCAAAAGTGGCCCTCCACGGTTTCCATAAATAACTGCATGTCTGTGTTTTATTGATCATAATTTGTTTATGTTAAAACTGTTTTGTATTATTAATGCAATGTTTATAGGAAGGCCTCGAGGAAGATAAGTCCTCTGACTTATTGAGTTACCTTCTTTAAATAAAGATTATTATTATTATTATTATTATTATTATTATTATTATTATTGAAAGCCATGCATTTTTTTGTATTTGACGTGAATTTATATGACATCATGTACACTTATGTCTAATTGAACATGTGTATCAGAGTCTTGTGGAATACTGTAACGCTTAGGTTTCCCACCCAAGTGAACGAATATGAACCAAAATTTCAGAGAAGGGATGGTTTTCATATTCATATGCTTAATATTACTTAATGGTCATTTGTACTAAAATAAGCCTTTTAATTGCTACCATAATACCACTCCGTTTGCGGTGCATAGAATGACCGAAAAAGACCGAAAAACCGAAAAAGACCGAAAAACAGTTTATGAAGACCGAAAACAACTTTTTTTTTGAAAGTGTATACATAACTTACAGTTTAAATGTAGAAATTTGTACAAATTGTATTACAAGTCAAGTAAAAAGATCGAAAAAAATATTGCAGACCGAAAACTTTCTGAATTAGCACTCCAGATTTTTAATGGATGCGGCACGGGAACTTATCAAAATAGACAAAAAATTATTCACTACATACAAATTCCTTCAGTTATTTGATACTTAAGTTATGAATCGTACATTATCTTTCGAAAAAAAGTTGTTTTCGGTAAACATAAATTGTTTTTCGGTTCTTTTTCGGTGTTATTCGGTCTTTTTTGGTATTTTTCGGTCATTCTATGCACCCCTCTGTTTGCTGTCTTAATCACCCCACATCTACTATGTTAGCTGTTCTTATTCTGATAATAAATTTTAACTATTACAGTACTGATAGTAAGTTTCACCTCTGCGATTATCCACTATTTTCAATGTGTCCTAGGCTTTGAAGATAATTGGCCGGATTTATTATAGATCACCCGGGAAGAGAAGTTGTCTCCTTCTTTTTGAACGATTCGGAAATAGATCAAAATGACGTTTTCCATGTCTTTTAAAAAATTTTTTTATAATAATGTATCACATTTTGCTTAATATTTATGTTACACGGAAATGGCTAAACGTACATAAAATTCATAGATTTTCAATTTCCGAGGGAAATCATTTCAATAGTACCGAAACAGTTTACAATGATGGTCAATGCATATTATTAAATATTAAACAGATTTATTAATTGAAATTTTAATTACATTGTTGTAATATGTTTAAAGAAAAACCATGCGGGACCACCAATCAAACTGTCCACTTGTATTAATCTGGGGAGGGAATCGAACCCTCTTACATGATTTTCCTTTATGATACATTTCATGTGATGAATTTCCATCATTGCAGTTGGCAGTGTACATGTAGTAGAGCAGATATAGCATGTAATAAATCCTGCAAAACGCCGCAGCCAGTAAAACTTATAATCATGCATTTGAATGGAAATATAAAATGAATTTGAAAACAAAGATCATGAAAATTAATAAGTTTGACGACATAGTGTGTTTTGTCATTATAACGGAATAAATAAGATTACTAATATTTGTGGTGTTCCGTTTGGAACACAGTTTGTGTCGAAATTTTATCTGACATTAATGTACGATGGTGAAATCACGAAGCCTACTAGTAACATAGTATTGTCATTTCACCAACTGGATTTTAACATTGTAATTTCTACTTTTTAGCACCGTATACTAGTAAGTAACTTTCTAAACGTACTTTCATGTCGATGTTTTGTATTCTCAACATCGTGGCTTACTTCATTGAGGTCACAGAAAAAGTTCAAACAAGCTATGTTCTAAACGGAAGACCATACATAGGCACAGTTTTTCGCAATGTCTTGCTCGTCTTTACTACCGTAAGTGCCTTCTGGCGGAAAATCCAAATTTACACTATATTTCTAATGCCCTGCTGGGTTTAACTACCGGCAGTGTATACTGGCAGTGCATTAACTTTGCTCAGCCAGCAGTGCATTATGGCATTGCATTAATCTTGTACTGCCAGCAGTGCATTGTGGAAGTGAATTATTCTTATACTGCTAGCAGTGCATAGTAGCAGTGAATTAAATTTTACACTATATTTTGAATGCACTGCTGGAATTCACTGCCAGCAGTGCATTGCGGCAGTGCATTAATCGTGTACTGCCAGCAGTGCATAGTAGCAGTGAATGAAATTTTACACTATATTTTGAATGCACTGCTGGAATTCACTGTCAGCAGTGCATTGCGGCAGTGCATTAATCGTGTACTGCCAGCAGTGCATAGTAGCAGTGAATGAAATTTTACACTATATTTTGAATGCACTGCTGGAATTCACTGTCAGCAGTGCATTGTGGCAGTGCATTAATCTTGTACTGCCAGCAGTGCATAGTAGCAGTGAATGAAATTTTACACTATATTTTGAATGCACTGCTGGAATTCACTGCCAGCAGTGCATTGTGGCAGTGCATTAATCTTTTACTGCCAGCAGTGCATAGTAGCAGTGAATGAAATTTTACTCTATATCTTGAATGCACTGCTGGAATTCACTGCCAGCAGTGCATTGTGGCAGTGCATTAATCTTGTACTGCCAGCAGTGCATAGTATTTTTACACTATATTTTGAATGCACTGCTGGAATTCACTGCCAGCAGTGCATTGTGGCAGTGCATTAATCTTGTACTGCCAGCAGTGCATAGTAGCAGTGAATGAAATTTTACACTATATTTTGAATGCACTGCTGGAATTCACTGCCAGCAGTGCATTGTGGCAGTGCATTAATCTTTTACTGCCAGCAGTGCATAGTAGCAGTGAATGAAATTTTACACTATATTTTGAATGCACTGCTGGAATTCACTGCCAGCAGTGCATTGTGGCAGTGCATTAATCTTGTACTGCCAGCAGTGCATGGTAGCAGTGAATGAAATTTTACACTATATTTTGAATGCACTGCTGGAATTCACTGCCAGCAGTGCATTGTGGCAGTGCATTAATCTTTTACTGCCAGCAGTGCATGGTAGCAGTGAATGAAATTCTACTCTAAATTTTGAATGCACTGCTGGAATTCTCTGCCAGCAGTGCATTGTGGCAGTGCATTAATCTTGTACTGCCAGCAGTGCATGGTAGCAGTGAATTACATTTTACACTATATTTTGAATGCACTGCTGGAATTCACTGCCAGCAGTGCATTGTGGCAGTGCATTAATCTTTTACTGCCAGCAGTGCATGGTAGCAGTGAATGAAATTTTACTCTATATTTTGAATGCACTGCTGGAATTCACTGCCAGCAGTGCATTGTGGCAGTGCATTAATCTTGTACTGCCAGCAGTGCATGGTAGCAGTGAATGAAATTTTACTCTATATTTTGAATGCACTGCTGGAATTCACTGCCAGCAGTGCATTGTGGCAGTGCATTAATCTTGTACTGCCAGCAGTGCATGGTAGCAGTGAATGAAATTTTACTCTATATTTTGAATGCACTGCTGGAATTCACTGCCAGCAGTGCATTGTGGCAGTGCATTAATCGTGTACTGCCAGCAATGCATAGTTGCAGTGAATGAATTTTTACACTATATTTTGAATGCACTGCTGGAATTCACTGCCAGCAGTGCATTGTGGCAGTGCATTAATCTTTTACTGCCAGCAGTGCATGGTAGCAGTGAATTAAATTTTACACTATATTTTGAATGCACTGGTGGAATTCACTGCCAGCAGTGCATTGTGGCAGTGCATTAATCTTTTACTGCCAGCAGTGCATGGTAGCAGTGAATTAAATTTTACACTATATTTTGAAAGCACTGCTGGAATTCACTGCCAGCAGTGCATTGTGGCAGTGCATTAACCTTGTACTGCCAGCAGTGCATAGTAGCAGTGAATTAAATTTTACACTATATTTTGAATGCACTGCTGGAATTCACTGCGAGCAGTGCATTGTGGCAGTGCATTAATCCTGTACTGCCAGCAGTGCATAGTAGCAGTGAATGAATTTTTACACTATATTTTGAATGCACTGCTGGAATTCACTGCCAGCAGTGCATTGTGGCAGTGCATTAATCTTGTACTGCCAGCAGTGCATGGTAGCAATGAATGAAATTTTACTCTATATTTTGAATGCACTGCTGGAATTCACTGCCAGCAGTGCATTGTGGCAGTGCATTAATCTTGTACTGCCAGCAGTGCATAGTAGCAGTGAATGAAATTTTACACTATATTTTGAATGCACTGCTGGAATTCACTGCCAGCAGTGCATTGTGGCAGTGCATTAATCTTTTACTGCCAGCAGTGCATAGTAGCAGTGAATGAAATTTTACACTATATTTTGAATGCACTGCTGGAATTCACTGCCAGCAGTGCATTGTGGCAGTGCATTAATCTTTTACTGCCAGCAGTGCATGGTAGCAGTGAATGAAATTTTACACTATATTCTGAATGCACTGCTGGAATTCACTGCCAGCAGTGCATTGTGGCAGTGCATTAATCTTTTACTGCCAGCAGTGCATGGTAGCAGTGAATGAAATTTTACTCTATATTTTGAATGCACTGCTGGAATTCACTGCCAGCAGTGCATTGTGGCAGTGCATTAACCTTGTACTGCCAGCAGTGCATAGTAGCAGTGAATGAAATTTTACACTATATTTTGAATGCACTGCTGGAATTCACTGCCAGCAGTGCATTGTGGCAGTGCATTAATCTTTTACTGCCAGCAGTGCATCGTAGCAGTGAATGAAATTTTACACTATATTTTGAATGCACTGCTGGAATTCACTGCCAGCAGTGCATTGTGGCAGTGCATTAATCTTTTACTGCCAGCAGTGCATGGTAGCAGTGAATTAAATTTTACACTATATTTTGAATGCACTGCTGGAATTCACTGCCAGCAGTACATTGTGGCAGTGCATTAACCTTGTACTGCCAGCAGTGCATAGTAGCAGTGAATGAAATTTTACACTATATTTTGAATACACTGCTGGAATTCACTGCCAGCAGTGCATTGTGGCAGTGCATTAATCTTGTACTGCCAGCAGTGCATCGTAGCAGTGAATGAAATTTTACACTATATTTTGAATGCACTGCTGGAATTCACTGCCAGCAGTGCATTGTGGCAGTGCATTAATCTTGTACTGCCAGCAGTGCATGGTAGCAGTGAATGAATTTTTACACTATATTTTGAAAGCACTGCTGGAATTCACTGCCAGCAGTGCATTGTGGCAGTGCATTAATCTTTTACTGTCAGCAGTGCATAGTAGCAGTGAATGAAATTTTACACTATATTTTGAATGCACTGCTGGAATTCACTGCCAGCAGTACATTGTGGCAGTGCATCATTTTCCCTATATAAAATGGAATGCTTTGTGCTTAAGTCACTGCTCACTGCTAACTTCTCACATATCTAAATAATGACTAAATTTTAAATGAACAGTGGTTTAACTAATTCTTTATTGTACCTTCCTATGATATTTTCATTTATTTCATAACATTAGCCTGTAGTAGTGTTGCCATGATTTTGTTGACTGACTTACTTAAGGATTGCATACACTCCGGAACAATTTTTTTTAAATCTTAACTGGAATAAAACAGGTTATTGTACAGTGGAATAAAGAATTATTCCTTAGTTTAGTTTATACTAATTTATTTTAGCTCCATTGTGAAGAAAGCTTGTAGCTTATCGAATCACTCTCGAGTCCACTTCCTGGAAAAACAAGTATTGGTGTCATACGAGGAAGAACGGTCGTTATTCCTTGGCAATTTGTTTCAGAAAACATCATTAAATTTTAGCTCTAACACGAGAAAACCTGTATCAACATATTGAATAGAATACAACCGGCACTTTTTATTACCGGATCACGGGGCTCTGCTTATGTTTTCAATGACGTATAAATGTGTAGAAAACAGCATTTTCTTACTACGGCTTTTTCAGGAGGTATCATTATAGAAGTAACTTGAAGCAATTGTGTACGACAAACAGACGGGCGCCGGACATACAACGATCCTAACCGATCACCTTGGTCCATTGCCTAAACGAACGTAACACTAATATTTTGCAAATTCATGTTTGTCTATAACGACGTGGTTTAGCTCTTAATTTACTCAGTATGTCTTTATCAAAATAATACGTGTAGGTACTGTCAAATAGTTTAGTAAAATAGTAACAACTGTCAACTTCAATGTACCGACAGTGTTGGTAAAATTGCTACAGTCTCACCATGCTGTCAAGTACAGGTTATACAGTTTTCAGTTTACTTGAAATCACTAACCTCTAATAGATTTAAGGTCATTGGTTCGAGCCCAGCTAACGACCATGTCTCTTTATGTGAGAAAGTTTGCACATTCTTACGGATGATACGGTTGTTTCCAGGAACGATGGTTGGTTAGACTGCCCACCTGTAAAAATGAACGAAATACGGAATGTTCGTTTTTGTAATCGTATAGTTTTAGTGTAAAAAAAGCCAAGCGTAGGTAACAGGACAAAAAAGCATAATATAAAGCAGATAAATTGAGCCATCTTTGCAGACATTGATGGATGATACAGATGTGCAAAATACAGTAACAGGTGAACAGCTGGAATGTTTATGTAGTCATCCTGAAAATGTAACATGCATGAACATGTGGGTTACGTTTGAAGAGATGTGGAATGATAAGCAGCTAGTTTTTAGGAAAGTTGCAGATAATTGTACAGAAAACGTCCCAACCGTTTATCTGACCATTTTCAGATTATTAAATTTAAAAATGTCCACCACTGAATATAAAGTCATAAATGAAAACTAGCCCCGCCCTCCACCAACAATTTTCTTTGACATAAAAAAGTTAATTAACTTTTGCAAAAAAGGTCTTGTTTCAAAAAAGATCATTTCAATTTTTTTCCAATATGACTACATAACGAAGTTGTGTTGTACGTTTTTGATAACTAGTGAGAAAGTAATTTTGTAGTGTCACCAAAGGAACAGATTGTGATTTTTTTTCGTCATTTTCGATTTTAGAATTTTACTTCGATTTGCTTTAATGCCCTGCATTCATCCCCTTTTCATATGTCAATTATGATATGTCTGCATTGGTAATGTTGTAACTTTATTTATTCATTGAGACTGCTTAGGTTGGAGCTACAGAAAAATCACATTGCTTACCATCAACTGCACAGATCTTATGCCATTAGGCTATTCAAAGACTTTGCTTTTCAATAGGTAGCTGTCGTTATAAAGATTTGAAAAGTTTTGTGAAAAAA
Source organism: Saxidomus purpurata (assembly GCA_022818135.1). NCBI lineage: Eukaryota > Metazoa > Mollusca > Bivalvia > Venerida > Veneridae > Saxidomus > Saxidomus purpurata. The sequence continues at coordinate 23,436 of JAFMSR010000759.1, read as the reverse complement.
GAAAATTTTATGTAGTTGTTGAATGAAAGTCGATGTAATCATCTCCTTGAATATGCCACGCTTTGAGGCACCACAGGAAGATCCTGCTCTTTAGACTGATTACTGATTAATGATTCTTTCAAGTGCAGCCCTATAAAGAACTAAGCTCGTAATAAATACAACACTTTCTTTCAATATAGGTGTTTTATTTGATGATTTGTGTCTTCCTACAGGTGAAATGATTTCAAGTATTTAATGGTTTCAATCAATTACCATTAAAGCATATCTGAAACAGCCAAAAAACGTATTAATGTTCTAGCTGGTGAGATTAAGAAGTGGTAAACTCAGCCATCGTAAGCATTCTTTCTCAATAAATTATTGGTTACAGTTTTCCACTTGAACATTCTAAAAGGAACAGCTGAAGAAGATTTCCCATTCAGCCGACAATAACATAATCTGTTCTTAAATGTATTATTGGAAGAAAAGAACCCGTCGTTGATACAAAATTAAGAAAGGTTTGTGCAGCCCATAATTGACAGCATGTTGAGGTTGTTACTATTTTACTAAACTATTTGACAGTACCTACACGTATTATTTTGATAAAGACATACTGAGTAAATTAAGAGCTAAACCACGTCGTTATAGACAAACATGAATTTGCAAAATATTAGTGTTACGTTCGTTTAGGCAATGGACCAAGGTGATCGGTTAGGATCGTTGTATGTCCGGCGCCCGTCTGTTTGTCGTACACAATTGCTTCAAGTTACTTCTAATAAACCACTTCAATCAAAAGGAACATCCGCCGAAGATCTATAATTATTTAACCAGTTTCAGTCAACTTCACGCTGAAAAGGAGTTCTGGAACAAAGACCGCAGCCTCTGAGAACTGTGTTAATGTAATAGACAGCATGTTGAGACTGTAATCGGCACATTGTAGTTTACAGTTGCGACACCTTTACAAAGTTATTATTTGCTTAAAGACAACCTCTGCATTTCTTCAAGGTATGAATACTTATATCTGAACCAGTTATATGCGCTTAGAGCTGACGACAGAACTTGAATGTAGAATGTTTCTGATACGTCTGTTTCTGTTATCACATTTTCCATTTCCGCAATAATTGTCCCGAGAACGCTTCAATTCGTGCTTGGGTAACGGTACCTTCTAAAACAAGCAACATGATTCGATCAACATCACCATTGGCCATGACAAGACAAATTAATTCTATATCGACTCGAGGTGGATTTCATCTGAAGTATGTACCGAGAGCGATTAATCTCAAATGTGAGAACTTGTTTCGCAATCGGGAATGAATAGTAAGTTTAGAATTAAACAATCGTCAGTATTCGGATAGCTCCGCTTACTTCGGAGCCCGACCTATTTAATCAATGTTATATAACCCTTCATTGACTATCATAATTATCCCCCGAAACGAAGAGGTATATATGAGTTTTAACTAATCAAATGTATATATGCGTGAATTACATGCACGTTCTGTCTGCGGCCGACATACCTTAAATATCTAATAATTAATCTTATCTCTCGCTGGTCAAATGCTAATATCTTTTGGAATTTTTCCAAGTTAGTGGTTTAGCTTAATGCTGATAAACTGCACGTATGTCTTCTTTGCCAGCCGTAAATATTTAATTCATCATTTCGATTATGTACTACAAACGTCAGCTGACGGTCAATTACAACGGTCCCCTAACACATGTTGTGATGTTGTCATCTCGCTAACGTTTTCTTTCTCGGGGGATGAAAGGAAACAGCGAAAAGATGGAATACAGAGAAGAACGCAGCCACCATAAGCGTCTTTTTTTATTCAGCGGTTAAAAAGAGTATCTTGAAAGTTCTTGTGAATAATTCAAATGGAACAGTCACACAAGATAGATGCAATCATTTAACCTGCAATAATGTCTGCCTTATTAACTCTGAAAAAGAGTTTTGGAACGAAGGTCGCTGCCGCTGAGATTATGGGCTGCACAAACCTTTCTTAATTTTGTATCAACGACGGGTTCTTTTCTTCCAATAATACATTTAAGAACAGATTATGTTATTGTCGGCTGAATGGGAAATCTTCTTCAGCTGTTCCTTTTAGAATGTTCAAGTGGAAAACTGTAACCAATAATTTATTGAGAAAGAATGCTTACGATGGCTGAGTTTACCACTTCTTAATCTCACCAGCTAGAACATTAATACGTTTTTTGGCTGTTTCAGATATGCTTTAATGGTAATTGATTGAAACCATTAAATACTTGAAATCATTTCACCTGTAGGAAGACACAAATCATCAAATAAAACACCTATATTGAAAGAAAGTGTTGTATTTATTACGAGCTTAGTTCTTTATAGGGCTGCACTTGAAAGAATCATTAATCAGTAATCAGTCTAAAGAGCAGGATCTTCCTGTGGTGCCTCAAAGCGTGGCATATTCAAGGAGATGATTACATCGACTTTCATTCAACAACTACATAAAATTTTCTTTTTTCACAAAACTTTTCAAATCTTTATAACGACAGCTACCTATTGAAAAGCAAAGTCTTTGAATAGCCTAATGGCATAAGATCTGTGCAGTTGATGGTAAGCAATGTGATTTTTCTGTAGCTCCAACCTAAGCAGTCTCAATGAATAAATAAAGTTACAACATTACCAATGCAGACATATCATAATTGACATATGAAAAGGGGATGAATGCAGGGCATTAAAGCAAATCGAAGTAAAATTCTAAAATCGAAAATGACGAAAAAAAATCACAATCTGTTCCTTTGGTGACACTACAAAATTACTTTCTCACTAGTTATCAAAAACGTACAACACAACTTCGTTATGTAGTCATATTGGAAAAAAATTGAAATGATCTTTTTTGAAACAAGACCTTTTTTGCAAAAGTTAATTAACTTTTTTATGTCAAAGAAAATTGTTGGTGGAGGGCGGGGCTAGTTTTCATTTATGACTTTATATTCAGTGGTGGACATTTTTAAATTTAATAATCTGAAAATGGTCAGATAAACGGTTGGGACGTTTTCTGTACAATTATCTGCAACTTTCCTAAAAACTAGCTGCTTATCATTCCACATCTCTTCAAACGTAACCCACATGTTCATGCATGTTACATTTTCAGGATGACTACATAAACATTCCAGCTGTTCACCTGTTACTGTATTTTGCACATCTGTATCATCCATCAATGTCTGCAAAGATGGCTCAATTTATCTGCTTTATATTATGCTTTTTTGTCCTGTTACCTACGCTTGGCTTTTTTTACACTAAAACTATACGATTACAAAAACGAACATTCCGTATTTCGTTCATTTTTACAGGTGGGCAGTCTAACCAACCATCGTTCCTGGAAACAACCGTATCATCCGTAAGAATGTGCAAACTTTCTCACATAAAGAGACATGGTCGTTAGCTGGGCTCGAACCAATGACCTTAAATCTATTAGAGGTTAGTGATTTCAAGTCAGCGACTCAAACCACTCGACTAAGGAGTCGAACTACAAAAACATGTAATAGTAGATTGATTTATAAGACATGTACGATCGTCGTAGGGCGTTCTCTCTCTCTCTCTCTCTCTCTCTCTCTCTCTCTCTCTGAGAGAACTTACGATTAATGTCTCCTTCCTCAAGGGGGGACATTTTGTTTATATATTTTCGTCTGTCTGTCTGCCTGTCTATCTATTTGTCTATCCCTTCGACTGTCTGTCCGCCCATCTTTAGTTTGTCCGGACATAAGAATAGGCCCATATCGTGATGTTCACAAAAAGTATCAATATGAAGCCTTGCTGTACATTTCATAACTTGCGGTAACTATCTCAAAGGTTAAGATCCCAGGGACCTGTTGACAGAAAATCTTGCTCGGGCTTCATCTTCTTAACCCATGGGTGGGTTTTGATTAAACCTCACAGGCAGCATCGTTATGAAGTGTAGTTGTGAATATTATAATGTCGGGTTAATACCTCATAGGTCATTGTCATGGGCGGCTGTTGATAGGAAATCTTGTCCGGAATTCATCTTGTAAAACCTTGTAATATTCATGTTAAGTTATAATACTTCCAAAGATTATATTATTTATGCTTAAGAGGTGAATTGGTTTGGCATCAGTTATAGGGTATGTCCCTTTAACCTCATACACAGACATTACAATATCATGTTTATACGGCAAAGTGACATTGCTTGCCATCCAAAAGCTATGCAAAGAATCAATCATGTTCATTAAAGTGATTGTAAGTATTTGAGAAGCCTTCTGGATTTACAAACGCTTTGGTGAACGATCCATTTAAAATTTGGAAAGCAGCACTCAAAATATCAAAATGCAATAAACAAACCACTTTTAAATGTCAGTTGATTACTTGCTTATCGATAGGAAATGTCTGTTTTTTTCTAAATGGAATGCCAATAAAGTGACCTTACAGCAGAATTCGCTATTCAAAACAACACTAGAGGTTTTTGGGGTGTTCGTCGTCTGTCCGTCCACACTTCATATTGTGTATGCAATAGGGGCTGCGTTATTCTCTAGATCTTCAAGAAACTTCGTCGGTAAGACTGCCTTAATGAAATCTAGGTCGAGTTTGAATATGGGTCATCTGGGGTCAAAAACTAGGTCACTGGGGTTAAATCATAGAAAAACATTGTGTATGCAATAGAGGTTGCATTTGTCATTGGATTTTCATGAAACTTAATCAGTACCATTACCTTGATACAATCTAGGTCGTGTAAAAATATGGGTTATCTAGGGTTAAAGACTCGGTGACCCGGTCAAATCATAGATAAACATTGCGTATGCAATAGAGGTTGCATTTTTCATTGTAGTTTCATGAAACTTGGTAAGTATGATTGTATTGATAAAATCTAGGTCGGCTTTGAATATGAGTCATCTAGGGTTTAAAACTAGGTCATGGGGTCAAATCATAGAAAAACCTTGTGTATATGCTATATAGGTTGTATGTTTCATTGGACCTTCATGAAACTTGGGTCAGTATGATTGCTTTGATGAAATCTAGGTCGAGTTTGAACATGGGTCATCCGGGGTGAAAAACTGGGTCACGGGGTAAAATTGTAGAAAAACCTTGTGTATGCAATAGACGTTGCATTTTTCATTGCATGTTCATGAAATTTGGTCAGTATGATTGCCTTAGTGAAATCTAGGTCGGGTTTGAGCATGGGTTATATAGGGTCAACAAGAGATGTCCCTCACAAGTGACGAATGCCCCCGAAAGTGGTGTCTCACAGTATGTGTCCCCTCCATAAGTTCAATAATTGTGCTATGTAATTTTAAAATCCTTCCATGCATGACAGAGTTACCATGCATACAGTATTCCATTACCTTTAAACACTAAGTGTGACATTGACGTGTGAAGTAGGGACATGGTTCTTGCACACAACACATTGTCTTGATGTGCTGAAAATGTGTGCCAAGTTATTTGAAAATCAATCAATGCATGACAAAATGACAGTCCGGACACACATATATGCATATACACAGGATTCCATTACCTATAAACTCTTAAGTGTGACCTTGACCTTTGAGGTAGAGACATGGGTCTTGCTCGCGACATATTGCCTTGGTGTGCTAGACATATGTGCCAAGGTATTTTAAAATCCTTCAATGAATGACAAAGTTACAGTCCCGACATGAATGTGTGCATATATACATGATTCCATTACCTTCAATCTGTAAGTGTGACCTCGACCTTTGAGGTAGGGACGTGGGTCTTACACGCGACACGTCGTCTTGATGTGCTAGACATTTGTGCCAAGTTATTTCAAAAGCTTTCAATGCATGACAAAGTAATTGCCCGGACACGAAAAATGTAAGGGCGGACGCACTGACGGACGGACGGTGCCCTTCGAGGGCATACAAACTAGGTCACCGGGTCAAATCATAGAAAAAAAAATTGTGTATGCAATAGAGGTTGCATTTTTCATTGAACCTTCATGAAACTTTCTTAGTATGATTGCCTTGATGAAATCTAGGTCTAGTTCGAACATGGGCCATCTAGGGTCAAACACTAGGTCAAGGGGTAAAATTGTAGAAAAAGCCTTGTGTATGCAATAGAGGATGCATTCTTCATTGGAGTTTCATGAAATTTGGCCAGTGTGATTGTATTGATGAAATTAAGGCCGAGTATGAATATTGGTAATTTGGGGTCAAAAACTTGGTCACCCGGTTAAAAACCTTGTGTATGCCATACAGGTGACATTTACAACCCAATCATCATTTAAATTGGTCATAAGCCGCAGGTGAGCGATACAGGGCCATCTTGGCCCTCTTGTTTAATTTCAACATTTACATGTACTTTGGGAAGATACTGGTATTGACTGCATTATGGTCGTTGGATGTTCTATTTAGATATTCGGCTGCACTTAAATCAAGAAACTTGACGAATATTTCCAGAATATTTTGTTATACGTACATTGAGGCATAGCCACTTACGCTTTACAGAGACTGTTTATGTACTTCACATATTTTACTTTTAGCACAAAACTCGCTTCAATATAACTCACAATATCGTTACATGCACTTTCAATAACTCTTAAGATATGCCAATAATTCACCTGCTGTACCATTCATCATGTCAATAATACGTGTAACATATCATCGTTAGTCTGTACAAGTAGATGGTTTAGATAAGTTCAGCATACATGTACCTGCATTTCCTGTATAAAAGTTCGGGATACAGTCAAACCTGTAATAAAAAACAACCCCAGAAAAAGGACCACCTTGTGAATAAAGACCAGCAAGGAGATCACAGTTAAATATTCATCTATAGTAGAAATAGCTGTAATGAAAGACCACTTGCAATGAAAGACCACATTTGTAGCTTCCCAGCAGTAGTCTTCGTTCACAGGTTGACTATATTTCATTTGTGATCTAGGTCTAAAATGTTCTGCTATGTATGCATATGTTGACTACTGAATATTGAATTCCTTGTTGAAAATGTACAATTCATATTCATTCATTGTACATACATTTTTGCGTTACTGAAAACAACATATTAAAACAAGCGCCGTAAAAAATTGGATATTGGATATTCGAATACCAAATCTACATGTCGTCTATCAGATTGGATAATCAGATTGCGTAACCCAGAGTTACATTTACAGACCACGTGGAGGTATACACAGCACAAAACACGTTGCAAACCTCGTCTAGGTGTATTTTAAAATGTACATTCGAATGTCCAATATCCGTCGAATATTCATGTCAACATGTATATTCGTCATTTATTAAACGTACATGTTTAACTGCTTTATAATGCAAATCTGGAGCAATTAAATAACCGCCGAACGGCAATTATCCATCTTGGTTGTTAACGACCTGCACGTTCGAAGGTCTAATATACTTCGAATGTACATGTTAAATTGTACACTGGACATTCGGATTTTTAAAGCACAAAACGGACTTTAATAATAATTGATATTTATAAATTATATTCATCAAAATTGTAAATGTGCAAATATCCGTATTGGTTGATTTTGACGTGTACATTCAAATGTCCAATATCCCTCGAATGTACATGTTAAAATGTACATTGGACAATCAGATTTTCTATGGCTATATCTTTGTTAGAACACAAAACGGACTCAAGAACTTATTTAATAGTAATAATATTGTATCTATTTATAACTTCTCTTTATCAATATTGCCGATATGCGAATATCCGTATAGGTTCATTTTCACCTGTACATTCGAATGTCCAATATTCCTCGAATGTACATGTTAAATTGTACATTGGATATTCGAATTTGCTAACGATATATCTTTGTCATATCATCAAATAGGCTCTTCAACTTATAAATTAGAAGCAATAATGTTTTTATTTCTAAGTCAATTCCATAAAGATTGCATAGACGCGAATATCTGTATTGATAGATTTTTTACCTTTACATTCAAATATTCAATATCGCACGAATGTACATGTTAAAATGTACAATTGGATGTTCAGATTCCCTTTTTCTTTTGAAAACTGAAATTTACAAGTTTTTTGGCTCGCTGCATTTTGCGAGAGCTATTTATGGACCAAATATATGCAAAATGTTACAGAGTATTTATTTCTCCGTTGAACAAGACCAAGTTTTTGAAAATCGGTCTGAAATTATGAACACACGGCCTTGTTGAATAAGGTCGGTGTATATTTTCGTGATTTCCGGACCCGATAGTGCTATACCTTTACTACTATATGTATACAGTGAAAAAAAAATTGTTTTGTTTTATTATTCTGTTTTAATATATCAGTATATGGGGTACCAGGGCTGTAGATGGGCCTCTGGTGGGTCCAAACCCCGTGCCGGTCACCTGTGACACATTGTTACTTTAAGATTTGATAATATTGCAAAACAAGTCAATAAATTGAAATATTCTTGGGAAGCTTTCTCTATCACTACGTGACAAAATTGTCAGCTATAATAGTTTACATAAAATGTTGGGAGTGCTTTCGTGTCTAGTAATCAGTCCTTAGTGTGCAATTAGATTCCTAGATGTCGGTCGTTCGACTTTATTATATAAAAACAAGCCTTGTTAGATAAGAGACATCTGTGCCCCTGTGTCTCCTTTTCGTGAAGTTCCTTTAAAATCTTTGTCTGGAGGGCGATATCTGCAGACATAATTCAATATTCAGGTACAAGTATTCGAGATAATATTACCCGCAAGTAAAATGTCAGTATCTTAACGAAATAAATGGCCATCATCTTGAAGTTAATATCAGAGTTTCCTTAGATGAATTAAAACTCTATGGTGCAGATGTTCCGTCACCTGATTCCTTATTAAACATTATATTCTGCTATATATCATTAATTGATGAAATATAGCAGTATATAATGTTTAATAAGGAATCAGGTGTCGGAGCATCTTGATTAAATTATATAATGTTAAAGGATGGAGCGCATATAGAATTAGATTACGTTGCGTTATCATGATACCTATATAGTATATAATTCAAAACTTGTATAAAAACAAAATATATATGTTGGCGAAAAAGAAGTGATATCTCCACATGAGATTATATATAGTTTGTAATTCAAAGTTCTCGTATACATCTGCTGCATCTTAGGATTTGAAGGAGTTAGAAATATGCTACATAAAGTTGACTACTTATTCTTTTTTGGAATAAGTAACTTTTTTTCTTGAGGCCCCCATAATTGGGGTTACCCTTTTTTTTTATTTGCCCTGTAGAAGGCGTGATAGGGGTCGGGGTGCACCCCCTAACAGCCTTACAAAAACAATAAAACTTACTTATTACTTATTCAAACCCGAATAAGTAACAGAAGAAATACCGGCGGTGATAGGGTCAAGATCGTCGTCATTCTTTCGCATTACAAATATTAAACAGAGTCCTAATATAAAGCCATTACTAAGAGCGTTTGTGAAATAAATGGGGGGAAAAGGAATAAGCAAACAGGTACATATACGACTTAAGTACTGTTTCCACATATACGTTTTAGAAAAACTTCAGATTAGGTCGCTCGGCATATTTTTTGCTAGAAATGTGTAACGTGCAGGAATGATGATGACATTAGCCCTTTGATCTTCTTATACTTATTTGAGATTCGAGTACTACGTAACAAATAACATGTTACTTATTCAATGTAGTGTCTTTTCTGCAAGTAGTTTCGACAATTATCTTATAGTAGGTTTCCTTGTCCTTAGTTTGCCTAAAAAGTGTAATGTGACCTTCGCCCGTTGACTGGTGTTTATTGATTCTATTACTTTTTCGCAATTGAATAAGGGTTTGATAAACAGTAACTTATTCAGGGAGTGGAATTTAGCCCCGTTTCTTCATAGGGTTAATGGACGAACCTGCGGAGGAAGTACTTTCATCAGGTGAAGAAATATATAGAAAGTCCCCCGACATAAAACTGATAAATATGAGTACATTTGACAATATCATGAATTTGATATTGATTTTTTTTTTCAACGTTGTGAAACTTTGCGTGAAAGTTCTTCCCCGACATAAAACTGATTAATATGAAAAGATTTGACAACATCGTGATTTTTATGTTGATTTTGTTTGCTGTGAGATAAAGTTGCAAGCCTAGAAAAAGAAATCATGAAGCATTCAATAATAATAATGTTATTAATCAAGTGATTTCATATTGGCCTTGTTATTTGTCCGAGGGTGGTCGTATTAGCCCAAGGCCGAAGGCCGACGGCCAATACGACTGCCCGAGGACAAATAACAAGGCCAATATGAAATCACTTGATGAATGATAATTTTATTATTCAACTTTACAATAATGTCTAAATAAACAAGAATATAAAGAGAATCTAACATGTTCATGAGTTGTGGATAAGGAAATCCCACCCAAGGGTTGAGATACGTCACAAAAATTGAGGCTCTGCCGAGTTTTTTTTTTGACGTATCTCAAACCGAGTGTGAGATTTCCTTATCCACAACTCAATGGACATGGTAGATTTATTTTCTCACCGTTTGAATCGCATTTTCACACAAGTAAGAAGAAATAAATATACAGGATAGGGATGAAAAAATGAAAATCAACTTTTTCTAGAATTTTACTTCAAAACTGTTATGGATGGATAGAAAATGATCTAACTAAGAAAATGAATACCCATAACCCTATGTTTATTTCAAAAATAATTTTACAGTCATTTTTCGATATCAGCATGAGTCTAAAAACTAAATGGCGTCGTTTAAAAATCTAACGTAAGTGACTTCTCCGTATTGGCCCTCTCTTTTAAACCAATCAGAATGCTTGAATTCCATATTGGCCCTGCTTTTCTCGTATTGGCCCTGCTTTTCTCATATTGGCTCAGTTATGCTTTGTATTAGCTCTACCTGTTTCATATCATGTGTGCAATTGATCTAATACAGAGTGTAATATTGTAAAGTTGAATAATAATTTGTAGCACATGTGCAACAGTCGTTCGTATTTTTTTCTTTTTACTGACCAACAAAATTGATGATAAGGAAATGGCCTTGTGCGTTACGGAGGTAACATCACTCGTTGTCAGTCACGGAGAGTGATTCCTGTAATGGCCGAGATACATTACAGATAAAGAAACAATACCTGCTTGATTTTTAAATCGATGTTTGATTATTTTAGATAAATGTGTGACAGAACAGATAACTTTGTCAAACAAGCTGGTTAAACGTTCCCTATAAACCAGTCTTTTTACTGACATTTTTATCACATTGATACATAAATCTTACCGAAGGCTGAACTTTTTTTTTAAATGCAATAGATCACACATTACAGCAAAGTTTGTCCATAAACATTTGGAAAATATGATCAATATGTATAATTATTTTACTTTACGTTTAGAATTTTATTTTTTAGATAATCGTTTGCCCTCGCCCTGCACCGGTGTATATATTTGTTCCTTTAGACCCTAGTTTATTAGTCCCGACCGACCATGGGCTTTCTCCCCGGATGAACTTTCCAAGACCTCTAAAAGGCGCAGGTTTAAGAGACAGATGCAGATACAAGTGAATCCAGGTACCAGACCAAAGCTCTTTTACGAATAGACTCCTTGGTTCTTTTACATGCCCGGTGTACAGCAATGATACACGTGAGACTACCTCTGGGTTTCTAGCCAGTTAATCTCTAGATGGGTTGGAACACTTAAAAGCCCCGGTCGGGATTCGAACCGAGGATCTTCGGATTGGTCGTCCAGAGCACCGTCTACCACCGCGCAACCCTACTACATTCAGGTGCGTTTCCTCGTGTGAGTTCGGTAGGGGAAAAGGTCAACTTTGTATAAAGATCATGGGAATTAAAGTAACACTTGCTTCCCTTATAGCACACACTTAGGACGATCACTACCTACGGTCACCATGCTTACCAAAACAGTATCGTATATTAGGGCTTTATCGTTGGTACCGGTGTCCCATATGACCAACGCCCCCAGAAGAGGTTAGTTATTCTAGGTTTCGGAGGATAGTGCAAGATACCGAGGATACCGCGTCCCGATCCCAGAGACACCCCTGGTTCTTATACATACCAGGTGTATAGCACCCATACATAAGACCTCGGTTTTAGTCTCATCCGAAAGACTGTTAGTAGTTTTAGTTGGTCAACCCCGGGAATCGAACGCGCTAACCAGAGATTACAAGTCTCGTGCTCTACCGATTGAGCTATCCGGGCTGACTTACTAAAACAGAGTAGTCGTGTAGTTATAAATATATAACATGAAATTATGTATAGGTCTATGATATATGAGTACGATATATGTACCATATAAAAGGATAAGATGTGGGTATACAACTATTACCTTGACGGTGTAATCCGACAGATCGGCAGACAAAAGATTCAACTAGATTTTCACAGTCTATATATATTTTCTTTTTTTACAGAAATAACATCATAGAACAGTATCTAATGTATATTGAGGTATGAAAATTGGTCTCACAACGCCGTTGATTTTGTTCACTGACACTGGTGCAAGGGATGTAACTTACTGATGACTTTACGTAAAACATAACCACGATTGTCTCCCTTTTGAATATCATGTTTCAACAACTATGCTAAACTTGTCATCTTTAAAACACTATACGATCACAGCTATCGCGCTGAAATTAATTTAACAAAGATTTATCAGCACCAGTTGTTCGAACCTTTAGAAGATAATTTCTTAATTAAGCATTTGAAATGACAAAAAGGAGGTCACTAGTGATACCATATTTTAATTTTTGAACGTTCGAATTGTGAAGTTGTTTACCTTTACCTTGATTTTCTTGTGAACCATATTATTCATCGTGTTTTAATTGCCACAGATTAATTCTGTCGTTCTAAAAGAAAAAGGCAAAAACACAAAACAAAACACAAAACAAACCACAAAGTATTGGACTACACATTTATTTATTTTCTCTTAAAACTCGGCTTCGTTTGTACATAAGACAGCGAGGCTTATATAAGATTTTATGTTTTAAAGTCAAAATATTGTTCATCTGCGCAGCGACAGATTTGTGAATATATGTTTTGATATAATCGTAACACGACAAAAAAGAGAAAAGCTGATAATGTCCACGCGTGGATAAACTCTATGAGAAGACATGTATTGATGCAGATTAAGTTCTAAAGATCTCTAGTGTTTTATACTTCGCGTTGTGGCCGCGACAACCTAGGATCGAATCCTGTTCACGAAAGTGTTTGTGGCAATGCCACTGTCTCTGCACGGCTGAACACTTTTTTAGGATGACATGATGATGAAATTACGATTTTTTTTGCCTTTTTTTCTCGCGTGAACGAAAGAACGATAGAAATAAGCTGAGGAAATTAAAACCACAATGAATCATAAGGTTCACATTAAAATCAAGATAAACAACGTCCAAATACAAACGTACTAAAATGGATTGTGGTATCAAGCTGACCTCCTTTGGCTGTTTCTTGAACACATTCCCCTATTTGTCATTTGTCATGGTTTCAGAAATTATCTTCTATAGGTTCAGACAACTGGTGCTGATAATCTTTATATAACAATAGTTCAGCGTGATAGCCGTGATCGTATAGTGGTTAGTACTTCGCGTTGTGGCCGCGACAACCCAGGTTCCAATCCTGGTCACGGCAGTGTCTGTGGCAATGTCGCTGTCTCGGCACAGCTGAACTATCTTTTAGCACTTGCCGATTTGCATAGACCACATAACGATATGATGTTTTTATTATTTAACTAAGAAAATTCGTCAATAAAATATTTATTTTTGCTGAATTTAATTCGACAATGTTATATCAAATTTCACGGCAGTTAATTTTTTCTACTAAATTTTTTATCGTCTACTTTGATTTGGGTTATCTTGCTAACTTTGGTAAATATTCCAAAATTCAAGATAAAATTTCTTTCATTTTGCGATAAAAATGTCAACATGAACATGTTCATAAAGAAAATATTAAAGTTTTGTTTTACAAAGTTATCGTTTATGTCAAACAGTTATCTAAAATAATCAAACACTGATCATCAGTGATTAAAACAAATCAAACAGCTATTGTTTTTCTATCTGTCATATATCTTGAACATTACAGAAATCACTCTCTGTGACTGACAACGAGCGATGTTACCTTCGTAACGCACAAGCGTATTTCTGTTACAAACAATTTCATTGGTTAATTAAAAACCAAGCTGTTTTCTAATTAGACTACTGCCTTAATAAGCTGTGTAATGAACAATTATTGTCATTGAGTGAACTTTGCAGGATACTTAATTCACTTAACTTGTCTGAAAACAATGTCTCACAGCGGAGGAACTTAATTAAGATCTAAATAATTTGTATTACTAGCCGAATATCCTTCAGTCAGATATATATAGAGTCGAGAGACAGTGGACTTTATTTCAGTGGACATTCAAACAACAGAGCGAATACATAGGATATAAATACTGTTTATACATCTATTCATTATTACCATACGACTGGACCATGTCTATCAGGTAAGTAAATAACTTTGTTTGCAGTTATCCTTTCTTCATCTATTAAAAAAGTATCTTATTCAATGTTAGAATTTAAGCAGTAATGTGTGAGTTTTTACACTGATGAAGAGATTGAATGATTTCTAATTTTCTGACGATATTCACAGACAGTTTGGATACTTTTCTTTTAATGTTTACGAAAACAAAAAATCATATATAACATAGTTTATTCGACAGTAAATTGAATATGAACAATTCATTTTTTTCAGGCTTCGATTATTCGGAAACCTCATTAAATCCCCTGTGTACGCGGAGACAACTGTTGCAGAAATAGAATCAATCATCACACCGGAGAGCAAGGGAGATGACTCTTTAGACTCAGGGATTGGAACCGACACTCCATTTTCAGTAAGTAGCCTTTAGTCAGTTCAGTAAATCATTCGTTCGTTCGTTCTTCAAAATAAAAATATTTGATGATGATTCATTGATGATACTGAATCAATAAATAGCTTTTTTCATTCATTCATTCATTCATTCATTCATTCATTCATTCATTCATTCATTCATTCATTCATTCATTCATTCATTCATAAATTCATTCATTCATTCATTCACTTTCAACACATATTTATAATAAAAGAAAATAATGTAAAAATAAAGAATGAAAGTCACTTAACCTTTCAGGTCGAAATATTACGAGTTCAGTCTCGCAACAAGACAAACGTACGAAGAAGCTTGTTCTCCAACAAACGTCCAGCCGAAGATGACCCTACAGACGAGTCACCATGCACAAAGAAGCTCCGCCAAGTCGAGAAAAATTTTGCTGCCATGACAACAACAGTGAGTTTTTTTTCTATTTTTCCGTTAATGTTGTACATCTTCTACTTTACTATTATCCCAAATTAAAATGATCTAGTCTGTCACATCTACATTAATTCTTTAAAGTACGAACAGGGTGTTGAAGCATACACGTCTGTGAGTCAATAAAACACTATTTCTGTGAGGTCATAATAAAGCTGCAGCTATAATAACTACTGTGCAATTCAGTTAATTCAACAACAAACATTACTTTTTCTTTCAGAATGTCATGAAGGCGGTAGAACATCTAGAATCTCGTGATCTTGTTGCTGATGGGTCACGTGACTACACCTTACCAACAATACCTGGCAAACATGGCGACCTCAAGTCTATCAAACCTGAAACAATGGCTGACGTATTAAACGGAAAGTACAACGACATGATCGGCAAAGTGACAATCGTAGACTGCCATTACCCATACGAGTTTGAAGGAGGTCACATCCGCGGTGCTGTCAACATGTACACAAAAGATGAGGTCAACAGTCTTCTGACGTCACAAGAAACAACACAGAAACCACATGTTCTCGTATTCCATTGTGAATTCTCGTCTGAGAGGGGTCCTAAAATGTAAGTTCTCTACAGTTTTTATAAATTCATAGTTCACTGAAACCGACATTTCTAAACAACATTTCTGTAACGACAATGTATGTGTTTTAAGCGACAATTTAAGTTTTCAAACAATTATAGTCTGCTGCATTTACTATATCTAGATTAATAACAATTGATTAATTAACTAATCATTCTCAATGGTGACACTCCCGAATGCATTTCTAAAACCTACACATTTGAAAATGAATGATTCTATATTTATGTTAAATGAATCTCTTTATTCGTTGCAGGTATCGTTTCTTGAGAAGCCAGGACCGTGACCTAAACAAGGATCAGTACCCACGACTTAACTTCCCTGAGGTGTATTTACTGGACGGAGGTTACAAGGCTTTTTTTACAACACATAAGGTATGAATATGTACAAAAATAGTTGTTGAGCAATAATGAATATCTTTGCCGTATGCAAATTTACTTTTACATACACTTATTGCAACGCAGTATGCATGTGATTTCGACTGCACCACAGGAACAAAAAGTTATCTGTGTAACTAGAAGTAGATCTACTCATCGCATGAAGATAATAAATGACATTTCGTTTCTGTGATTTAGGTATTTTGATCTTAAATTTAAATTTCTCTTTGTTCATTTCAGGATGAATGCAACCCTATCAGCTACAAACCAATGTTGCACGAGGACCACGCCGCAGATTTACGTCATTTCCGGGTTAAGTCAAAGTCATGGACGGATGGACAGAAACAGAGAACAAACTCACGTCAACGCAGTCGACTTTCACGTCACATTAGTTTCTAGAGAAATTGCTGCCTTGTTACTTTATAGTGCTAAAATTGTAACTTTTTGTTAAGTTTGTTGTTAATGATAAATATAAATATATATGAACAATAAATGCCTGTAATGTGAACACTGTTTTGCTTATCTTTCTTGTTGTATTTGGTCTATATGTGAGATAGTCGGCAGTTTCTTATGGCAGATAGGGGGTATAGTAGGGGTTAGCAAAATTGCCTGAAATACTGTTGAAACAAGCGTTAACAAAACTTTGAATTTGATATGGAAAGTTTAAATATTTCAGCTTTAACTCTTGTTCATTCACGCGTATTTCGCCGATGATTTTGTAAGTCTTTTGAAAATATTTACATAAAAATGTCAATATGGATCTTTCAAACATTCCTTTTTTAAGTGAATATTTTACGTTCTTGGTCAAATGTCAATATGAAAATCAGATCATCAGACAAGTACTAAAGCTTTGTTTGACAAAGTTATCTCTTGTCTTCAAGAATAATCTAGAAAAATCAAAAACAGATATTGTTTGATGAATACAAATCAAACTTTTTTGTATTCTATCTGACAGATCACGGGAGTTACAGAAATCACTCTCCGTGACTGATATCGATGTACCCCCGTAACACCGAAGAGCACTTTTCCTGTCTTAGACATCATTAAAAAGTTCAAATCCATTTACACAGGTCTGCAACACTTACGGGATGACTCGTAGTCCCTCTTTCCATAGACATCCTAACAGGTTCCAAATCATTTACATTTATCTGCGAAATCAGGCACCACCATGTACTTTCAGGATACGATGCCAATAAGTAGCGGAACTAATTTTATCAAATCCACTCAAATACTGCTACTGTTAACTTCACCTCCAAGTACTAGTATACAACTTCAAAATACAAACGTTCCAAAATAAAAATATTGTATCAGTGGTGACCTCCTTTGGCTGTTTCTATAACACATTTTCATATTTGTCATTTCTAAGAAATTATATTCTAGACGTTCAGAATAACCGGTGATGATAAACTTTAGAGAAGTATGGTTCAGCTCGATAGCCGTGATCGTATAGTGGTTAGTACTTCGCGTTGTGGCCGCGACAACCCAGGTTCCAATCCTGGTCACGGCAGTGTCTGTGGAAATGTTGATGTCTCAGCACGACTGAACACTTTTTTAGGACTACATGATAATGAAATAACGATGGCCTTTTTTTTCTAAGATTTAGAAATTTACAAAAATCTTATACATCATCAAGCTATTAATAGGGTGAGCATCTTCATCTGGGCAAAATCTACGAACAAGGTTTTTCAATAATTACTCAACGACGCCCTGTTAGATGTTCAGGAAAAAGGTCTTAAATTGAGCAGGTGGGAGAGATACATAGGAAATCAAAATACAGAAATGTAAGACATACACAAGATTTTAACCAGGTGACCATGTGTTTAACCTCAGATGACCTTAATTCGAACACGACCTAAATTTCATTAACACAATTATACTGACCAAGTTCATGAAGATCTAATGAAAATGCGTACATAAGGTTTTTCTACGACATGACACTTTTACCTAGTTTTTGACCCCAGATAATCCATATTCAAACTCGATCTAGATTAAATCATTCTGACCAAGTTTAATAAGGATTCAATAAAAAATGCAACCTCTAATTCAACATTGTCATGCAGTATTCTACGGAAAAATATGCATTGCTATTCGTATTTTCGTGGTTAAGGCTCGGAGGATATAAACTTTGATGATTCAATGTGTACATAAAACAAATTCGCCGCTATACTGATTCATGCATCAGGCGCATAGCCCAAAAGATCAAAGAAAACGATATTGTATTTATTGAAAGGGATAATAACCGCTGGATGGAGTTTGAGAATCGGGAGCGTAGCAAAGTCGCAATTCCGTGGCTTAATCCAAAATGGCGCAGTTCATATCCATAAAAGATAATGACCACTCTACTGTGTGATGTCTGAAGGGTCATGGTCCAAAAATGAATAGCGAACAAAATTGGTGTACAGTACAGGCTGGTCATCGTCGGCGTTAATCGCAAAAGGAAAATCAGTTACTACCGACAAGCTGAAACTTACTGTACACTGCCTTTTTATGAAAACTGAATTTGCTATTGAAAGTTTAAATATTTCAATTTTATTCTACTGATACTACGAGCTATTAAAAATATTCAGATAAAAATGTAAATATGCAAATATTTCCTTTTTAAACTAAACGTATGTATGAATATTTTATATTCTCGATAAAAATGTCAACATGATAATCGGATCATCAGACAAGTTTGACAACTTTTGTGTTCAAGAATGATCTAGAAAAGTTAAAAACCAGATATTGTTTAATTAATGAAATGAAACGTTTACCGTTTGACTATCTGACAGATCACTGATGTTTCGGAAATCACTCTCCGTGACTGACAACGAGCGATGTAACTTCCATAACGCACATGAAATTTTGAAATGAAATGAAAATGTCTTAGTGATAAACGATATTTCTGTCATTGGCCAAACTTAAAGAAGTTTGAAAAACTTATGTCTTCAAAGTCCAAAAGTGTTATTTTTAGTTTGTCAAAATACATATATTATGCTATGAAAATACAGATTTCATAATTCAAGTAATTTGCTGGTGTTCGATTTTGTATTATAAATTTGCAAGTTTACAGGTGTACATGGTGTGAATTCTGCTAATATTTCATTAAGGTTCACATGAAAGGTAACAACGTCCAAATACAAACGTACTAAAATGGATTGTGGTATCAAGCTGACCTCCAAAGAACACATTCCCATATTTGTCATTTCTCATGGTTTCAGAAATTATTTTCAAGAGGTTCAAACAACTGGTGCTGATAATCTTTATATAACAATAGTTCAGCGCGATAGCCGTGATCGTATAGTGGTTAGTACTTCGCGTTGTGGCCGCGACAACCCAGGTTCGAATCCTGGTCACGGCAGTGTCTGTGGCAATGTCGCTGTCTCGGCACAGCTGAACTATCTTTTAGCACTTGCCGATTTGCATAGACCACATAACGATATGATGTTTTTATTATTTAACTAGGAAAATTCGTCAATAAGATATTTATTTTTGCTGAATTTAATTCGACAATGTTATATCAAATTTCACGGCAGTTAATTTTTTCTACTAAATTTTTTATCGTCTACTTTGATTTGGGTTATCTTGCTAACTTTGGTAAATATTCCAAAATTCAAGATAAAATTTCTTTCATTTTGCGATAAAAATGTCAACATGAACATGTTCATAAAGAAAATATTAAAGTTTTGTTTTACAAAGTTATCGTTTATGTCAAACAGTTATCTAAAATAATCAAACACTGATCATCAGTGATTAAAACAAATCAAACAGCTATTGTTTTTCTATCTGTCATATATCTTGAACATTACAGAAATCACTCTCTGTGACTGACAACGAGCGATGTTACCTTCGTAACGCACAAGCGTATTTCTGTTACAAACAATTTCATTGGTTAATTAAAAACCAAGCTGTTTTCTAATTAGACTACTGCCTTAATAAGCTGTGTAATGAACAATTATTGTCATTGAGTGAACTTTGCAGGATACTTAATTCACTTAACTTGTCTGAAAACAATGTCTCACAGCGGAGGAACTTAATTAAGATCTAAATAATTTGTATTACTAGCCGAATATCCTTCAGTCAGATATATATAGAGTCGAGAGACAGTGGACTTTATTTCAGTGGACATTCAAACAACAGAGCGAATACATAGAATATAAATACTGTTTATACATCTATTCATTATTACCATACGACTGGACCATGTCTATCAGGTAAGTAAATAACTTTGTTTGCAGTTATCCTTTCTTCATCTATTAAAAAAGTATCTTATTCAATGTTAGAATTTAAGCAGTAATGTGTGAGTTTTTATACTGATGAAAAGATGGAATGATGTCTAATTTTCTGACGACTTTCATAGACAGTTTGGATACATTTCTTTTTATGATTACGAAAACAAAAAATCATATCATATGAACAATTCATTTATTTTTTTCAGACTTCGATTGTTCGGAAACCTCACTGAATCCCCTTTGTACGGGGAGACAACTAATGCGGAAATAGAATCAATCATCACACCGGAGCGCAAGGGAGATGACTCTTTAGACTCGGGAATTGGAACCGACACTCCATTTTCAGTAAGTAGCTTATAGTCAGTTCAGTAGATCATTCGTTCGTTTGTTCGTTCGTTCGTCACAATAACTATTTGATGATGATTGATTGATGATACTGAATCAATAAATAGCTTATAGTCAGTAAAGAACGTTTTTCGATTCGTTCGTTCGTTCGTTCGTTCGTTCGTTCGTTCGTTCGTTCGTTCACTTTCAACACATATTTATAATAAAAGAAAATAATGTAAAAATAAAGAATGAAAGTCACTTAACCTTTACATTTTCATTTCAGATCGAATTAATACGAGTTCAGTCTCGCAAAAAGACAGACGTACGCAGAAGCTTGTTCTCCAACAAACGTCCAGCCGAAGATGACCTAACAGACGAGTCACCATGCACAAAGAAGCTCCGCCAAGTCGAGAAAGATTTTGCTGCCATGACAACAACAGTGAGTTTTTGTTTCTATTTTTCCGTTAATGTTGTACATCTTCTACTTTACTATTATCCCAAATTAAAATGATCTAGTCTGTCACATCTTACGAACAGGGGCATATGGTTGAAGCATACACGTCTGTGAATCAATGAAACACTATTTCTATTAAGTCATAATAGAATTGCAGCTTTACATACTACTGTGCAATTCATTTAATTGAACAACAAACATTACTTTTTCTTTCAGAATGTCATGAAGGCGGTAGAACATCTAGAATCTCGTGATCTTGTTGCTGATGGGTCACGTGACTACACCTTACCAACAATTCCTGGAAAACATGGCGACCTCAAGTCTATCACATCTGAAACAATGGCTGACGTATTAAACGG
Source organism: Saxidomus purpurata (assembly GCA_022818135.1). Taxonomy (NCBI): domain Eukaryota; kingdom Metazoa; phylum Mollusca; class Bivalvia; order Venerida; family Veneridae; genus Saxidomus; species Saxidomus purpurata. The sequence continues at coordinate 1,933 of JAFMSR010000759.1, read as the reverse complement.
AAAGTACAACGACATAATCGGCAAAGTGACAATCGTAGACTGCCGTTACCCATACGAGTTTGAAGGAGGTCACATCCGCGACGCTATCAACATGTTCACAAAAGATGAGGTCAACAGTCTTCTGACGTCACAAGAAACAACACAGAAACCACACGTTCTCGTATTCCATTGTGAATTCTCGTCTGAGAGAGGTCCTAAAATGTAAGTTCTCTACAGATTTTATAAATTCAAAGTTCACTGAAGCCCATACTTCTAAACATTGTAACGACAATGTGTGCGTTTAGCGACAATTTAAGTTTTCAAACATTTATAGTCTGCTGAATTTACTATATTTAGATAACTAATTATTCTCAGTGGTGACACTCCCGAATGCATTTCTAAAAACTAGACATTTGAAAATGAATGTTTCTATATGTATTTATGTTAAATGAATCTGTTTATTCGTTGCAGGTATCGTTTCTTGAGAAGCCAGGATCGTGACCTAAACAAGGATCAGTACCCACGACTTAACTTCCCTGAGGTGTATTTACTGGACGGAGGTTACAAGGCTTTCTTTACAACACATAAGGTATGTATATGTACAAAAATAGTTGTTGAGCAATAATGAATATCTTTGCCGTATGCAAATTTACTTTTACATACACTTATTGCAACGCAGTATGCATGTGATTTCGACTACACCACAGGAACAAAAAGTTATCTGTGTAACTAGAAGTAGATCTACTCATCGCATGAAGATAATAAATGACATTTCGTTTCTGTGATTTAGGTATTTTGATCTTAAATTTAAATTTCTCTTTGTTCATTTCAGGATGAATGCAACCCTATCAGCTACAAACCAATGTTGCACGAGGACCATGCCGCAGATTTACGTCATTTCCGGGTTAAGTCAAAGTCATGGACGGATGGACAGAAACAGAGAACAAACTCCCGTCAACGTAGCCGACTTTCACGTCACATTAGTTTCTAGAGAAATTGCTGCCTTGTTACTTTATAGTGCTAAAATTGTAACTTTTTGTTAAGTTTGTTGTTAATGATAAATATAAATATATATGAACAATAAATGCCTGTAATGTGAACACTGTTTTGCTTATCTGTCTTGTTGCCAGTATTAGGTCTATATGTGAGATAGTCGGCAGTTTCTTATGGCAGATAGGGGGTATAGTAGGGGTTAGCAAAATTGCCTGAAGTACTGTTGAAACAAGCGTTAACAAAACCTGAATTTGATATGGAAAGTTTAAATATTTCAGCTTTAACTCTTGTTCATTCACGCGTATTTCGCCGATGTTTTATTTTGTAAGTCTTTTGAAAATATTTACATAAAAATGTCAATATGGATCTTTCAAACATTCCTTTTTTAAATGAATATTTTACGTTCTTGGTCAAATGTCAATATGAAAATCAGATCATCAGACAAGTATTAAAGTTTTGTTTGACAAAGTTATCTCAAGAATAATCAAGAAAAATCAAAAACAGATATTGTTTGATGAATACTAATCAAACATTTATTGTTATTCTATCTGACAGATCACGGGAGTTACAGAAATCACTCTCCGTGACTGATAACGACGTACCCCCGTAACACCGAAGAGCACTTTTCCTGCCTTAGACAACATTTCAAAGTTTCAATCCATTTGCACAGGCCTGCAACACTAACGGGATGTCTCGTAGTCCCTCTTTCCATAGACATCCTAACAGGTTCCAAATCATTTATCTGCGAAATCAGGCACCACCATGTACTTTCAGGATACGATGCCAATAAGTAACAGAACTAATTTTATCAAATCCACTCAAATACTGCTACTGTTAACTTCACCTCCAAGTACTAGTATACAACTTCAAAATACAAACGTTCCAAAATAAAAATATTGTATCAGTGGTGACCTCCTTTGGCTGTTTCTATAACACATTTTCATATTTGTCATTTCTAAGA
>JAFMSR010000758.1:0-42056 GCA_022818135.1 Saxidomus purpurata | reverse complement strand
CTTAATAATTGCTCGCAAAGGGTTGATATCATTAGGTTTATGAAGATTAGAAAAGTTAAATTTTGCATGGTTTATTTTTATTCGGAACGAAATTCAATTTTGTAATGTTGTAAAATACCACCTACATAAGAACAAGTATTTGTGACTTAAAAAAATAAACCAATGTTGAAGATGGTATTTTACGCAGAAATCTTACACATAATTTTTATGGAATTCAAGATATAAAATTAAACTTCAGATTTTCCTTTAAAAGGATATAATTAAGAACTCATATTTTAGTTACGAAAAAAAATCTTTACATTTATCAAAATTTTGTGCTAAAATCTAAGTATTGTATTATTAATCAATAAAGGGTCAAAACTTAAATACTAATTACATTGTGCTTACTTAATCACCCATTCTTAATTACCGATTGATCGAATTGAATTGATTCATAATTATAATAATCCCTTTTCTGACAAGAAAAAGAAAAATTAAAAAAAAGAAAAGAAAAGAAATTCAATCGTTTCAATGTCTCGTTTTTTTATACATAAGTTTTCCTACACTTTTACACAGTACGTAATTTATTATATAATTTGATGTATTAAAAAATGGAGATTTAGAATTGGTAAACAGAGTAATTTTAACAGGTAGGATTCATGAGGTTTTAAGCTGTAAGGATTCCAGTGGTATTTTAGCTTATAAGGTAGCTTTTAGATGGTATGATATATACTATAAGGAATCTAAGGATATTATTGCAGTTGTGGAGATAAGAAATACTTATGTGACTAAGACTGTCAAGGAACATCAAGAGTCTTATCAACCTGGTGATTTTGTTACGGTGGAAGGTGAATTAGGTACTGCTCGTGGATGTGTGCATATGGTTATTGTAGTAGGTTTTACAGGTGGCTTTTATTCCAGTGGTTCTCATGATAGATCGCAGGAACAGAAGACTCCACCTAAAGCTAAACTAGAATCAAGATACTACTAAATAATCCCATGCTAAGTATTTCTGTGCACGGGTTAAGTGATAGTGTAGCTAGTTTACAACGTATAGCAGATCCTGGGTTTGTGAAAAAAGTATCTGTGAACTTAGTGAATGTTTTAGCAGGAGCATCTAGAAAGAGAATAATTGGTAAGTTGAAATCTGGTGTTGTGTTTGATACTCATCCCGTAAGTAGACATATTACATCTAGTGTTCGTTATAAGTTTGCTTCTGCCTATGGACCTATCTCTGAAGATGACGTTTCCTATTTAATAATTAAGGGAAAAGATCCTTCTGCTAAGTTCGGTTCATTCAGGGGAGCAGGTGATTATTTAAGACCTAATATTAAGGATGTTAATCAGAACTATAGACCGTTTAAGAAATTGGAGGATTTGTTACACCATAAAAGACTTGCTCCTGGGTTTAAGTATGTGGTAATGACTTCCAAAGAAAGAGTTAGATTTTATAAGAGACCTGAAAAAATAATTTCCCGTTTATATAAGGCCCAAAAATCTTTAGGTAAAAAGAGAAAAAGTAGATCACTTAAGGCAAGGGAATCATACTTAATCATACTCAAGAGAAGAGGTAAAATAGTTCCAGGTATTTGGTTGCTTACCCAATATGGAAAGGCTTCTAGAATTAAATTACAGTATTCTTTACATTCCTCCGTGCGTTATCCTAGTAAACCCTTTCTCTTTTATCTAGATGTGGTAAGTTATGTGAATGAAAGTTATGGTCGAAGATTTGATGCTGCGTTTAAGTCTGCATTAAGAGATAATGTACCCTATTTAACATTTAGACAGGACTAGTATTATGAATGAAGTTGCTGAGTATAAGTTAACCTATGAGGATTTATGTACAAATCTAATCGTAGATAAAGCCTTAGTTAAACAGTTATGTATTTACATGGGGCTTACACCGAAGAAGATTGTGGATATTCGTCAATGGAATATCATATTCAATGACTATTTACATAATGTGGTGGAGAAATATCACAATGTAAGTAAAGAGGTGAAAGATTACGATCTTAATCGAGATAGAGCTAGATTAGCACGGGAACAGGCTATGACGCATAAGGTTAAGAGGAGAAAAATGGTAGGTGAACTAATCACAATTGACCAGTTTAAGGAGCTTGCCACTAGAATGGTTACCGTTTTAAGTAAGGGGTTTGATAATATTCCCAGAACTCTTAGGTTGAAGGTGAAAAGCATAACTCCAGAGATGGTCGATAGAATCATGGATGTTTTGGATGAGGTAAGGGAAAACATGTCCAGATCTGACCGTGAAATAGATGTGTACGAAATAATACAGAGTACTGATGTAAGTACATTGGAAACTGAATATGATGATAGCATGCGTAAGTGATAAAAAATGAGTGGTATTGAATTACTAATAAAGATACATGCAGTAACTAAAGTATTAAAGGATTGCTTTAGTCTATTAAAGCCTATTGCTAGAGATAATTTATCGGATTGGGCAAATAAATACTTTACCCTTTCCACTGAATCATCCCATGCATCAGGTAAATGGACATCATATCCGTTTCAGATTGGTTGGATGGATGCCTTTAGTAATGACCAGATCGAAGAAGTGGTAATATGTAAATCACGACGGGTTGGATATACAAAGACTTTATTAGCATTCATGGCTTATAATGTGGTGTGCAGAAGACGTAATCAAGCCCTTTGGTGGCCTACTGATATTGATCGTAGAAGATTTGTCAGTGACGAACTAAATCCCATGTGCAGAGATGTGCCTTCGGTGAACAAATTACTATGTAAGAATGTGAAAGATGACACCATGAATCGTAAGAAGTTTCATGGATCCGTATTAAATGTATTAGGTGGTAATACGCCAAGAGCCTATCGTGGATTAACCATAGATGTGGCTTTAATAGATGAGATTTCCGCATTTGACTTAAGTATTGGAGGTTCTCTGTCACCGAGAGAAGCCGTGAAGGGACGACTGGAAGGAGCTCCCAATCCTAAATTGGTTATTGGATCAACTCCTCGCATAAAGGGATCGGACCATGTGGATGATATGGCTAATCAATGTGAGGCCAATATGAAATTCTACATACCATGTAAACATTGTAATAGGTTTCATCTATTACAATTTGGAGGTAAGGCTAAAAAATATGGATTTAAGGGATATAAGTTAGATAATAAGCCCAGGGAAAAGGTTAGGCATCTCTGTAAATATTGTGGTGAGTTCATAACCCAACAGGAATATTTAGGTGTCTATCATCTCGGTAAATGGATATCCAATTGTAATAAGTATGTTTATTCCCATCTTAGACGATGGGAAAATAATAAAGGAGAAGTTGTAAGAGCACCTAAATCCGTTAGTTTTCACATTTGGTCAGGCTATTCATCGCAGAGATCATGGGAAGATATTGTGGATGAATGGTATTTAGCACTGGACCGTGAGAGAATGGGAGATCTTAGTCCCCTAAAGGTATTTATGAATGAAACCTTAGGTGAATCATGGGAAGATAGACATCAGAAGGCTGATGTGAATGAATTGGCTAATAAGATAGGTAAGTACAGTCGTTTTCATGTGCCTAAGGATGGATTGATTCTATGTGCTGGCATAGATACTCAAGATGATCGTTGGGAAGCCGTAACATGGGCCTACGGAAAAAGAGGACAGATGTTTTGTGTGGATTATTCTGTGCTTCGGGGGAATCCATCGGATTTAGATTCGTGGGATAGTGTATTAGACTCCTATTTACAAACTGAATTTATTCATGATTCAGGTAAAGTACTGAAGATATCAGCTGCTGCCGTTGATGTGTTGGGTCATAATACTACCAATGCCTATATGTATTGCCGACTGCGACAGCATAAACAGGTCTATGCCGTAAGAGGTACGGAAGGAGCCAGGGCACGCATGAGCATAAAGGCTGGAAGTTCCCATCAAGATGTGGATTGTCGTGGTCGTAAGATACGTAATGGTGTGCAGTTATGGAATGTGGGAGTTCACGTTACGAAAGATCTATTCTTTCAACGGTGTAATTTACCAGGTAAGGTACATTTCTACCGCGAAATAAGTCCAGCCTTCTTCGAGAGTTTATGTGCAGAAAGAAGAGTTTTGGGAACCCATGGAAATCAGAGGTTTAAGACCTATAGATGGATTAATGTACATGGTAGAAGAAATGATGTGTTGGATTGTACTGTATATAGTATTTTTGCAGCAGATATGTTAGAACTATTATACCAGGAGGATGAATTGTGGGATGATTATTATGAAAAGATGGTAAGATCTATTAATATGACACAAACAAAAATTAAAGAGGTAAAAGAAGTTGTTCATGTAAATAATTTAGGCCATGTTAATTACATGCGTAATATGGCACAACTACAGCAGGATAAAATAATATGGTAAAGAATTTCTATAAGGGAGATAGTGTTAGTTGGACACATGTAATAAGTGCCTATCCATCGAAGGATTGGAAACTTGTTTACTATTTTAGTAATGAGGATTTCGTACAGAAGATACAAGCGACCATAGATTCCAATGGTAATTATTATGTGAATCTCACCAGTGATCAAACAGCCGTATGGAAAGCTGGATCTTATCAATGGCAAGCTAAGGTTATGAGAGATCAGGAAGTTTACACCATTGAAGAAGGTAGTTTAACTGTTTATCCTTCTCTGTCACCGTCTTATGTGGCCGATCGTGAATCACAAGCATCTACACCATCTAGAATTGTAAAGGCTATAGATAATTACTTTGCCGATACCAGTAATATGGAAGCAGCTTCCATATCCATACAAGATAAGCAAATAAGTAGATATAGTTTAGATGAGTTAATTAGATTACGCACTTACTTTGCTGCGTTGGCGGCAAGGAAGAAAGGGAGAAAAATAATTTATCGGAAGTAGTTACTAGAAAGATTATCACTGTATCAAGGTATTAGAAATATGTGGGATAGAATAAAAACTTCTTTAATTCTTTTTGGAATATAATTATAAAAGAGATCCTGTTGATGAATTAATTAATTATCGTAGGTTCTCTGCAGCTCAGAATAGCGATTTAACGCATGGCTGGTTAGCGGAACATAGAACTCTGAATGAGATTATCGGTTCAGATCTGGATAAGCTAAGAGATAGAGGTCGAACTTTAGCATGTAATAGTGATTACGTAGTGAGATATTGCTCATTATTAGAGATTAACATTGTAGGTTCAAAGGGTTTCATATTACAGTCTAAGGTTAAGAATGATAAAGGTGATCTGAATGATAAATTAAATTCTTTTTATTGAGGAAGAATTTAAGATTTGGTGTAAAAGATATTGTGATTTTACAGGACAGCAAGATTTCAATAGTTTATGTAAATCTATCATCTATAGCATGCCTTACGATGGTGAGTTTTTAGTTTATGTAATTAAAGATAATCGTAATCCTTATGGTATTTCATTACAACGTATAGATGTTGGTCTTATAGATACCAATAAAAACCAAACTAAATCAGACAATTCCAAGTTAATAGTTAATGGTATAGAAGTGAGTTCCAATTGGCAACGTTTAGCTATTCATCTACGTAATAAACCTTCCAGTGTTAGCAGTGTAGAAAATAAATCCACTAGATTATTATTTAGTAATGTAATTCATGGATTTAAGATAGTATCTGCCAATCAAACTAGAGGAATTCCTTGGATTTCTTCAGGTATGATTGCACTTCATCACTTACAGGGTTACATGACTTCTGCTGTATTGGCAGCATCCAATGGTGCTAATAATTCTGGGTTCATAACCAATACCGATGGAGCTCCCAGTATGTTGAAGTCCACTCCCCAACCTGATATTAGCCAGCCACTGAAATATGATATATTGCCTAACGGCTTAGACTTTAAGCAGATCACCAGTCAATATCCTACCGAAGCATTCGGACCGTTCGTGGAAACCATGTTACAACGTATATCCACAGGTTGGGGAGTATCCTATTCTTCCCTTGCCAGTGATCTTAAGTCTGCCAATTATTCGTCTATGCGCATAGGATTGTTACAGGAACGGGATCATTACATAAATATACAAGATTGGTTTTTTACATAGTTTTGTGGATAAGGTGTTTGAAAAATGGTTATTATCGTGTTACAATAAAGGTTTGTTTAAGCCCTTCATGAAAAGACTGGATGATTTCGATAGATTATTATCGTGGGACTGGCAGCCTAGACGTTGGGATTGGGTAGATCCTAAGAATGATTCCGACGCAAAGATACAGTTGGTTAAGGCCGGTGTTGTACCAGCAGACTCATTGGCAAGTTCCATGGGTTATGATTTTCATGATAATCTAGTTAAATTATCAAAGTTTAAGGAACTTGCAGAAAGTTTAAATCTGAAGATTAATTTGTTCGAGGAGAAAGATGGAAAAACAGACAAGAAGTCTAACAATTAAAGATGTTAGAGTAAAGGAAGACACAAGGACAATAAATGTCGCTTTTGCCAGCTCTACTCCCTACACCCGTCATTGGTTTTACGATGAAAAGGTAGTAGATGAAGTATTGGATGTGACGCAGAAATCCATGCGTACAGAATTTCTCCTAAGTGGTGCAAATTTCCTAGTGGGTCATAATTATGATGACGTGGTAGGAGTTGTGGAAGATATACAGATAGATGAAGTTGCTAAAGTGGCAAGAGCTGACATTAGGTTTGGGAAATCCAATAGAGCAGAAGAAATATATAGGGATATTAAAGAGGGTATTAGAAAGAATATATCTGTGGGTTATTATATTCATGGATATGAAGTATTATCAGATAAGGGTAATAAGCCTACATATTTAGTGGATGATTGGGAGCCTGTTGAAATATCCATAGTTCCTTTACCGGCAGATAGAACTGTTGGTGTAGGTAGATCGAAAGAGTTAGATACGGGTAATAAAGTTAATAAAACGGAGAAAAATTATATGACATCACCAAGAGAACATCAAAAAGACACAAAAGAAGATCATCAACCAGAACAAAGAACAGTAAATACAGTTGCTGCACATACGGATAATGCCAGTGAAATAGCTAAATTTGCACAGGAAAAACCAGAACTAAAAGAATTGGCGATTAAGGCAATCTCTGCTGGTATGACTATGGATGAATTTAAGGAAGAGTCCTTAAAGCTTATGTATGAATTGTTGAATAGGAAGGAAGAAGCTCAAGGTTTAAGTGTGATTGAATCTACACGGTCAGCGTGTATAGGAATGACTAAGAAGGAAACTAGTAGATTCTCCTTCTGTAAATGGTTTGCCTATTTACTAGAACCAAGTAACAGGAAGTTACGTGACAGAGCGGCATTTGAGATTGAGGCTGTGAAAGCCGCCACAGAGAAAAGATCTGCCGAGGGTAAATTATGTGGACAATATTCCATACCAGAAGATGTTATAGTGGAAGAAAGAAATCATCATACTCAATTTATTCCTACGTATGATAGAGCGGGGAATATGTATGGTGTGAGAGATGTTAGTGCAACCACAACTGCAGCGTGGATTGACACTGATGTTTTGTATGGTTCATTTATAGGCCTGCTAAAAGATGCGTTACTATTTCCTGGTATGGGTGCAACCGTTTTGGATAATCTAACTGGTAATGTACACATTCCTAAGCAAACCCAAGGTGTTACAGCCTATGCCATTGCACCAGATGCCGAACCAACAGCAAGTCAAATTGCCACAGCGTCCATTCCACTAGTTCCCCACGGTATTGGAGCCACTATTAAGCTTATGCGTTCTGCTCTAATTCAAGATTCCATAGGATTGGAGAATTTGGTAAGAACACAAATGATTCAACAGATGGCTTTGTATATCCAAAATATGATTATTATGGGAACTGGATCCGGTAATCAACCACAGGGAATCCTAACTAATACTGCAATTGATGCATTACCAGGTGGAACAAATGGAAAAGCCCTGGATTGGGAATCTGTGGTTAAATTGCATACTTTAGTTGCCAGTAAGAATGCCACAGGTAGTAACATGGCTTATATCACCAATGCTCAGGTTCGTGGAGCATTAGTAACCACAGAGAAGTCCCAGAGGACAGCACATTATATCTGGAACGACATGAGTCCAGGTGCTCCATTATATGGTTTCCCAGCTTATATCACCAATGCCATGCCCAGCAATCTATCCAAGGGAACTACCAAAACATGTTCAGCTATCATATTCGGTAATTGGTCTGACTTAATAATAGGATTCTGGACTGGTATTGACATAAATACCAATCCTTATACCCATGCAAGACAAGGTGCTATTGAAATAACAGCATTACAGAATTATGATCTTGCCATTAGATATCCTGAATCTTTTTCCTATGCTAAGGATGTGTTAACTTCATAATCTGGATTTGATGGCAATAATATAATGAATATATTTGATAGTGTTGTAACAAGGTTCTTTCCACCAGTTGTAACTAATGAAGTTGTTATTAATGGTAAAAAAGTCTTGGGAATCTTTCATGATAGGTGTGAAAATGTGATGGATGGATACGGAGGTGTAACCGATGGAGTCCATTCCTTTCACACTGCCACTGCATTTGTGAAAGATGTTTTATCAGAAGATATTTTAGAATATAAAAGTCATAAATATAAGATTCTGGAAATACAATGTGATAATGGTTTTGTTACTTTTATATTATCTAGTATGAAGGATGACGATGACAATTCAAATAAAATCTACAAGTAAATTATTAGATATTTTACGTAAGGATGAGTTCCTAAATGTTCACATAGCTAGATTGAATCCCTTTAGCTAAACAGGAAAGGAGCTTTATATCCGTATATCCCACATCCGTCACTGGCGGAGTTAAAGGTCTTGATAGCTTTTTTACCCGATACTTTAGATATTAGTTATTCCATTGATTTCTTTGTTAGGGCTTCATATCAGGAAGATGTAGTGCAATTACTACAGGAAGCTTTATATCGTGTTTTTAGAACATTGGATGAGAACCTTAAAATGGAACCTGATTTTATTAATGTAGTTTTTAATAGTGCTGCTTTTGATTATAATAGTTCTGATCATGTTTCAGGTAGCATGTCCGCAAATTTCACAATATCAATAAATAGAGAATAATAAAGAAAGGTAATTAATTATGGGTTTTCAATTTTCTGGTGGGGGAGGAATGTTCGTATCAAATGATTTTGATACTCCTTCCCAAATTGTAAATATAACAAATGCTGAAGAAGCAGAAGTCACAATATCTACAGCTGGCAGTTTTGTAAGAAATGATATTGTATTATTGGATACTCCGTCATGGGAACATTGTAATAATACAATATATCGTGTTAAAGCCACCAGTAGTACAACTAAGTTTATATTGGAGAAATTAAACACATCAAATACAAATTGGTATCCAGCTAGAGGTGCCAGAGGCGGTACTGTAAGTAAGGTGAAAACCTGGACAACTGTTACTCAGGTATTGAATTTCGAGGTAACTGGAGGAAAGGCTAAGAAAATAGTAGTTAGTCCTGTTTTCAGTAATAGAGATTTAACTTATAACAATGGTTATGAATCAACCGTGATTGATGCCATGTTAGGTTATGATTCTCAGTATTATAAAACATATGATCAATTTGAGGATATGGCTAATCAAATGACAAATGTTGTGTGTAAGACAACCACATCATGTGGATCGGCAGCTTATATTTTTGGTCCCCTGTCTTTTCTTAATTTCCCACACAAGCTAATAATGAACCCAATAAAGTACCTTTTTTCCGTTACTGCATTAGGTCGTTACTCAAACTACAAATAATAACTAAAAGGGTAATAAATGATGATAGAATTTTCCACTGAGCCTAAATTAAAGCTTGTAATAGTGATGAATAAGAAGATATTTGGTGATAAAAATAAATTAACTCTTTTTGCCGAGTTCCTACCCAGGAAAAGGGTGAAAAATGGAGTAAGACCACTGAAAAAAGCGAAAGTATTTGCAGGAAAGCAAAAAACAATGAAGAACTTACTAAAAAGGAAAGTGAGTTCATGGCAAAGTACACTGATTTTTGTTTGGATATTTTGACTGATCAGATTATTGATTGGGAAGATGTTTACGATGAAAAGGGTAAGAAAATTGAATATTCAGTTAGTAATTTACGACATTACTGTAACATTTATTGTGGTTTAGCTCCGTATATTCTACTTAACTTTTTATTTGAATTGAATAACCCTGAAAAAAACTAATTGAGCTGATTGAAGGGATGGTTGACCAGTTTTTTATTGATCATGATAATCAGCAAGAAGATATACATCCCATGAAGAAGTTTTTGATGGAGAATACTAAACCTACTATTATTTATATACATAAGGAAAATGCAGAAATATTCCATCATTTTAAGTCAGTTTTGACACAATTAAACTTTAATGCAGATAGTTATTTGCTTGGACTTAATTATTCTGGTGTTATTAGTTATTTAGATTTTGTTATTGATAATCCTGATGAAAGAAGGAAGATATTTAAAGGTATTCAAGTCTGTGAATTGGTCTTAAATAATAAATACAATACTGAACTAACCAATAGAAGAAAATAGGTATTAATGATGGTCGCTTTGATGAAAGAGGTTGGTATTGAATTTCGTTCCAGTGGTTCGAATAAGCTTGTGGGAGATATCGTACGAGTAGCTGATTCATCTAAGAAGATTTCACCAGGATTTAAGATTGCTAGCTCTTCATTGGTGAATTATAGTAATACTACCAATAGAGCGGGTAGAGAGGTTGTGGACTTCAGCCAAAAGACCAGTTCATTTAATAATATTACACGAGGATTAAGGAAGAGCATAGATGCAGGTGTTATAGCATTACAACGTTGGGAATATCAGGCACGGAGCAGCACTAGAGTCAATACCAATTTAGGCATTAGCGCCAGTGGTGCAAGCTCTAAGATTTATTCAGCTGGTAAAGCCATTACTAACGTAGGTAAGAGTGCACAACAGACATCATTTCAGACGGCACAGGTTGCAGCACAGTTCCAGGATGTGGGTGTTACAGCTGCCATGGGTATGAATCCCATGATGATTGCCTTGCAGCAGGGAACACAGTTAGCCGGTCAATTTCAGATGTCTGGTAAAGGATTGGTTGGTACATTAAAGGGCTTAGTCACAGGATTCGCATCCATGTTTGGTCCTGTCACATTATTTGCCATTAGTTTAACAGCTTTAACTGCCTATGCGATTCAGGCCACTAATTGGTCCAGTGTATTAAGCTCTGTCCTAAAGGGAGTTGCCTATAGTTTGGAATTGGTTTCCGATAATATTACCGTATTACTTCCTGGGCTGATTATTATGACAACCAGTTATATTCCCAAAATGATTTCATTGCTACAGACTTTATCTGTTGTGATATATTCTAGGTTACTTCCAGCAGTCGCATCAGTATTCACACTAATACGAGCACATCCTCTTGCCAGATTTGCCGCTGCCCTAACTGGTGTCATTGGTCTGTTGGGTAAGTTTACGAATTTGTTTGGTTGGCTAAATGAACAGATGAAGAAGCTAACTGGTGTGGATGTGGGGAAAGCAATCAATGATAATATTGTACAGCCAGTGTTAAATGCCGCTGGAGCTGTAAGAGATTATGCAGACAGCTGGAAAGAAGCGGCAGAAGTCACAGAAAAGACATCAGAGAAGATATTAACATTATGGGAAGGTATGATTGCAGGATTCACTGCTTTTGATAGTCAGGCACGTGATGTGGGAGGCTCCATAAAGAATTATATTACGGGTAATTTAAATAAGGCTAATGATATGTTAAGTAGCCTATTTGTTAATATGGTGGTAGGCTCAAAGAAGTCATTTGATTCTGTCTTAGACTCCTTTAAGAACTTTGGTAAATCTTTATTGGCGGAGATTATGAGTATAGGTACAAAGTTACTGGCATCAAAGATAGTGCAAATATTGGCGAGATTTCTTGGTTTTAGTTTTGGCGGTGGCGCACTTGCGGGAGTTAGTAAATTAGCTAGCGGAGTGGTAAGTTTTGGTTCAGCGTTTTTTGGTGGTCAGGCTTCATCTGCGGCAGTACAACAGTCATCCAATAATACTCAAGTTAATGTTATTAATAATAGTTCCAGTGCTTTAGATGTGATTTCACAGGCTGTTAGATATGATAGAAGTGGTGAAAAGGTTATTGATTTGGTTGTGACAGATATGGGATCTGGTGATAGTAGAATACAACGGTCATCTGGATTAAACAGGAGGTTTTAATGGCTTTAGCTAGTTTACATGATTATGTTACCATGGTTAATAACTATAGAGATGCTCAGAATTATGGAGTAATTAGATTACAGATGTACAATGGCATAGCTAAGCAGAAAGCCACATTGGTAAACCCCATTAAGGTAATTGATGTGGGATTAATGATTAAGGGTAACGACAGGAAGATTGCCTTTGATAAATGGTATAAGGATGATCTAAATGGAGGAGCAGGACAATTTCTCTTTTATGATAATTCAAATCAAACTACCTATCCAGCTAGATTTGTGAATCATCCCTTAACATGGAAGTATTCAGGCCCTGCTGAAATATGGATAACGGGAGCTATACTAGAATATAGAGTTATGTAATATGGTTACTGCTAAAGAAATATTTCAACGTTATTATGTGAATCCATCCAGTTATGCACCAGTGGTTATGGCATTAATTTTATTCCATCCTGGATTAACAAATGATTTATGTTTGATAAGTGATAATAAAGATCATGTATTGGATAAAATTAATGTATTAGATTTAGTTGATAATAATAAGTTTTTTAGGAATAGAACTTTTCATGGTTATCCTATGAATATAAATAAATCATCATTAGATTTTGGTGATTCTTTAGATAAGTTATCCATTGAATTATTTGATGCTGAAGATGAATTATTGGATGCGTTTCATAAAACAAGAGGATTTGAACGAGCACAAATAGTTACCTTTGATTGTATGTTAACTACTCCTTATACTATAGATAATATTTGTCGTTATGATGTTTTAGAAACTAATTTAAGTGATTCTAAAATAGAATTAACAGCAGGTGTTTTTAATGCCTTGAATATTAATGGAGTGCCTATATTATATGATGAAGATACTAGTCCTGGATTGTTTTAATGAAAAGATATGATAAAACCTTAAATAGTTCTTTTGTTAGTGGTGCTATTAAGCCTTATGAAATAAAGAGGTTTACACCTTTACCTGAAGTTACAGAACAGTATAGTTTAACTGGTGTTAGTAACAAAGATCCTTCCTATAGGTCTATGCCCATAATGATAGGTAGGATAAAGATAACACCAAATATTGGTATTAGACATTACACATTATTTAGGAATAACCAACAATATTTAGTTGGTGTTTATCATTTTGGTATAGATAAAGATCTAGAAATATCAGAATTAAAAATCGATAACAAAGACTTACCTTCTTCAGTTTTTGCATTAATACCTGATAGCGGAGGAATTCTAGCTCATGGATTTACCAATGTTGATACCTTGCCTGGTGGATCAGTGGAAAGAAAAGTAGATGAAACCATCAGTTATCCCATAGGGGATTATGGTTATCCCTCTAATATAGTAAATGAATATATATTAAAGGATGAATTAACCAGGGATTACATAACTGAAGATAATAAGAAATGGTATATATATCTAGTTAATACTCAATGGTTTAAAGATAGTACTAGTACGGATTTAAATGACACTTCCATAGATATTCCATTTGAATATAACAGTTTATTAACTGAAATAGCAAATGTCTTGTCATTACATACTAAGGCGTTAGGTACTCTTAATATTGCCATTGATTATAGTAATTTTGATGTATTTAAACGTGGATTTTATTATTTTTGGTCTAAGTTAGACAATACGTATGATACTGATGCTATGAAGAAAAGAATCGAAGACACCACAAATGCATTAGATAATGCACTTGAGGATATGGTGGAGAAGGTTAGATTAACTAAAATACCAGGATTGGAATTTAAAACTTATTTAGATGATGTAAAAAAGACTAGCAGAGTTACTGATCCTGCTTTTAGATTAAAGGATTATTGTCCGGAAGATCTTTCAGGATTAAAGGTTATTACTTGTTATATGAGTCAATTATGGCACGGACAGTATTGGTATTTAGATAGTGAATCATTAGTAGAAGCTAAAAATTCTGGACTTGGATTTTATCATGATTATATTACATATTTAGAGACCATGATCGCAAAGTATCAACGATTCTCTGTTATTACGGATAATTATGAGAACAATAATGCTTCTGTATTCCAGCAAGTAAGGCTAGAAGGAATGCAAAACAATTTTGATTATTATATATCTAATCAACGAAAGTTAACCACTACTTCCATAGAGAAATCTGCCTATTACTTTGGTTTTTATGGTGCCTATCTAAATCTAGTACAGAAGCTTGAAGATAAGATTTTAGCTAAAGTACAATATATGATAGACATTAAGATTAATAAACAAGATTTATCACAGAAGAGAGATGATTATCTAAGAGAGCCTAGAGACAAAGCTAATTTATTAGGTAATACATTTGGTAAGTTGATGGCATTATCTCGTGAAGCCATGAATGATAAGAAGGCACCTACTACAGGACAGTTCTTAGTATTGGAAAGATATAATGAAGTCATTAGTACCTTGCTACAATCAATTCAACAGTACAGTAAGTATACTACACAAGGTCCTAGTAATTTATTAACAAGTTTAGATATTTATTCTAAAGGTATTACTCTGCGTTCAGTAGGTGGTTTAAATTGGTTAGATTGGTTTAAATTAGATGATCATACTGATGGTGTTGTGTGGACAACTTATACACAGGCTAAGAGTATTGAAGTTGATGTGGAGATGAATATTGAAGAAAATGATACATTAGTCTTCGAGGTTGCCGTTTGTTCCGTGGATGATAAAAATGAACCACTGGAAATATTACAATCTATTCGTATTAGAGAAGTAAACAATACAAAATTACTAGTACGTAAAACCTATACTATTTGGCAAGGTAGACCACAGAATCTAAAGATAGGTATTAGAAAGTTAACCGGTGATACTCCCACAAATATGTTAAAAGTAAATAATATTAAACTATATCAGGATGATCCAGCTGATTACAGTCATCAACGTCGTATTGGTATAGTAGCAAAGGCATCTATTAAAACATCCAAGAAGTTAGGTAAGGTTTCTGCGGTGGTAACTCGTAAGATACCTGTATTTAAGAATGATGAATGGATTGAAGATTACACACAGAATCCCGCTTGGTGGTTATTATGGTGGTTAATAGGTAAAAGAACTATAGACGGTGCTCGTTTATATGGTGGTGGATTAACTAAACGTTCAGTTAATGTAATTAACATAGCAGCCTTTGCAGTTTGGTGTGATCTTAAAAAACTAACCGTTAATATGGTAGTTGACGGCTCTGAGTCAGTACAAGATGTGGCAGAAAAGATAGCAGCATGTGGTCGTGCAAAGCTGTTGTCTAGAAATGGAATTATAGGTGTTTATTGGGATGATGATAACCTCGAACCATCTTATTTATTCGGACATCATAATATTGTAGATGGTAGTTTTGCTGTAACCTATGCCGACGGGTTTCTAGCAGACGAATTCAGTTTATCATTTCCCGACGAAGATCAAGATTGGGTTATGAATTCTGTTACCAGTCGTGTAACTAGTACAGACTTAAAACGTTCATCGAGAACAGAACTAAAGCTGGACGGATGTACTAATGCTAATATGGCAGCACAGTATGTAGCATTGGCTGCAGCAGCACAGGTTTATCTAAGAGCCTCCTATGAATTTGAAACTGATTTAGAAGGTCGTCTTGTTAAACTAGGTGATGTGATATATGTAAATCACAGATCCTTAGGCACTAACTATTATTCAGGACAAGTATTGGATACGGCATCGGACTTCGTGTACAAAATAACCGTAGACACAAGTATTGGTCAGAATTTTGTTGGTGCAAGTATGGAAATTTACATTCCAGATCAATCACCTAAAGCAGATACGGTTAAGAGTATAAATGGCAACTTCGTAACCTTAGAAAAATATTTAGGTTTAAGTGAGCATGATCTAAGCGGTTTATTCTGGCGTATGCGTAAAGGCTTTGAAATAAGATCAGGACAAGTTTCTTCATTAACAGGTGCAACACCAACTGGATTAATTGTGAGGAGCAATGATATCGTATCCAATGCTGGTGTTCCAGTAACAGTTGCTCTTATTTTAAATGATAAAAGTCGTATTTATGCGACTGTAGATGCAATCACACCACAAGCCAATAATGAATACCAGTTGGATATATCCGGTACTGTACTGTCAAATAAATCAGAAGATTACAATACATTTACCATATCATCCGGTGATACCATATTTACAATCCCCATTAAGGAAGTTGTTAGTGATAATCAATTAAAGCTTGATTATAAACATGAACATTTATCAGATGATTTAATTGATAAACAAATCATATTGTCTAACAGACTAGGTATACAAAAACGTCAGATATTAGCAGTTGAGGATGACGCTATTATTATTCAAGGAAAGTATCCGTATTTCAGGAAAAGTTCGACGTCTACTTTTAGTGTTAGAGGATCAAAGATGACAGGTACGATAACAGATGCTGTACAAACTGTACCAAGAGGTACCACTGCTATTTATCCAGTTAAGCTTCCGTCTTTTGATACATTTGATCATGTACAAACAACATTTCCTTGTGCATTAACCAGTATAGAGAAGATAGCAACACCAGCAGGTGGAGATAAATCTAAAGTGTTGTTATTATAAGCTTAAAACCAAGTTAGAGATATTTGCAATGAAACCTGGTGCTTCAATTCTTTCTTCTTTTGGGAGAAGATCGAGTCTTGTTGATCCGAGTAGCAATGAAGAAGTAGATATTAAAATTTCATAATGTAATTTCCTCTAAAGAGGTAATCGTTGAATCGTATAATTTGAATGCCCGGAAAATAGATAAAATAATAGCTGATAATCCGGACGTATCTACTATCCAAGCATGTAGACAGGGAATTTAGTATTGCTCCCTCAGATGATTCATTATCAGTAGGTGATATGCTTACTTTACAGGCTGACAATACTGTTTTGTTTGACTTAAATAAGGCTGATGCTCTTTTATCGGATTATAGTTTTCCATCCCAGGTTGATGATATCCGTACTATTGATTTTACAATAGGTTATAGTTCAAAATATACTTTAAGATTAATAAGAATAATAGATAGCAAGCGTGCAGTGTTTAGTACTATACCTATAGCACAAGACGTAGGCAAGTCTTTTCTATTAAAAGAGATTGGAAGTCATTATTTAGAACAACTATTGCTTCTGTAACTGATAAATATTTCACCGTGACAGATCCCATACCACAAGACGTGTTAGATAATCAAGAAGATCTTAACACTTTCGGTGGCCGGCCTTTGTTCAGATCACCAATAACAATAAAGAAATACCGTTACGGTGCAACAGCCTTAACACTGGGTAATAACATAGGTGATCTACTTAAGAAGTATGTTTATATAAATAATGACATGCGTAAAATACTAGCAGTTGATAATACGGTTGTTACATTAGATCAGGCTATAGATCCAGAGCCTGCAGTTGGTGATATGGTCTCCATGAAAGAGGATACTTATACTGGTAAAGTTATAGATTTATATTATGCATCCGGTGAAACACTATTACTGGCACATGACGTAGGTGGTGCTGCTGTTAACAAAATTATACGCTTACGTACCAAAGGACATCTTCTAGACAATGTAGTAGGAGCTGTTGATGGTAATGTAATTACATTAAAGTATCCGTTACCAGATAATACTGAAGTGGATGCTTTTAGTATAGCTAGATATCGTGGGTGATGTAACGGAAGTTAATAAATTTGATGCCGGAGGTGATATTAAGACTATCTATTTAGATACTACTATTAAAGATGATCTAACTGATGTAAAGATTATTTTGTCCGTAGCAGGTAAAGTAGTGGAAAACACAATTTTGTCTAATTCGTTGGAAGAGATTAAATTAAAAGATGCAATAGTCGATGCACCAGACACCTCTTTAATAAGGTGGGCTTTGTAATTCCAGAAGATAAGACTGATCCCTACAGTCCTGCAAAGATGCTAAAGATAACTGATATGAGTTATACATCCAGTGAAACAATTTATATTACTGCACAGGAATATAATCCAGACTATTACAATTCAGAAAACGACTTAACCATAACTAGACCAGGATATACGAGTACTAAAGTACAAATATCAGATGATTTAAGTGCACAGATTACTAATTTAAGGTTTCGTGAATCTAAGAGGTATTTACGTGGTGCCCTTCGTATAGCAACAGCCATAATAACATGGGATCATTCTGAAGATTTTAGGTATGTCATTGAGTATGGACTAGTTGGCACATCATTAACTGTAGCTGAAACGGTGACTGGATCATTTGTATTTGATGCATCAGCAGGAGATTATATCGTTAGGGTATATGGTGAAGGAATAGTTACAACACAAACAAATACTATTGAATTTACTGTAAAAGATGAACCTATACCACCACAAAAACCAACTGGTGTTTATCATAGATTTGTTACAAATGGTATTGGTTTTTTCTGGGATAATTGCCCTGATGAAGATTATGTTAGCACGATTGTAAAGATAGAAGCTCCCGGTACTCCATGGGAAGGTGCAGATTTAGTGATAAATGCTAAGGCTGATAATTATTTATACGAATGGCTTCCATCCGGTACTTATGGAATATTAGTAAAGCATGTTAATCTAGATGGTGAAAGTGTTAAACATACAGATCATACTTTTACAGTTAATCCACCTAAGAAGGTAATATTTACCAGTATTGAAGTACAGCAGAACACTGCTGTATTGCGATGGGATCCAGCACAAACTGATCAGACCATAGGAGGATATGAAATACGATATGCGCCCAAAGGTACAGATGTTGCAGATTCTAAGTTATGGGCTAACGTTGGATCAGATACATTAGCAGTGGTTGTATTAAAGCAAACGGGAAATGTAACGATATTTGTACCGCGCTTTCGACGTGGCAGGTAACTTTGGTGCTTATCATCAAACTGATGTGTTCCTTAGATTACCGCAGGATTTACAGATTGTTGGTACTTTTGATTTATTGGATAATGATACGGTAAAGAGTTATTATTGTGTTGGTGGTAGGCCTTATCTACCAATACGATGTGATCAGACATGGAAAGAAAAATTAAAGACATTTGATAATTTGCAAGGCTTAATTGACGGCGGTAATGTATCCTATTATCAGCCAGTGGAAGATTCCGTAACTATGCCTATAAAAATAAGTTTACCGAAGATTATACCTTTAGCAGTTCTAGACCTAAGTATCAATTATACTGATTTAGTACCAGGTGCTTCATTAAGCTTTGTCGTTAACCAATGGGATCAACAAGCCAAGAATTATAAACCAGTACTAGTGGATAATAGAAGTGGTACATTGGAGAACTTTCAGAAGCTAAGAATTGATGTAACAGTAAAATCTAATGGTACAGGATTATTACGATTAGATGTGTGTAATTTAGAAATATCCACAGAACAGAAAAGGGAATCCGTAACAATAGATGTTTTGGCAAAGGATACGTCCGGTACTGTTTATATTCCAACGGTAGATTTTACAAATATTACCGGAGTAACAGCCATGGTTATAGGTAAAGAAATGGCTACTGTTGTTGCTAATATAGATGATGCAAAAACTCCACCTAGAATTTATGTATTTGCATTTGATAGAAGAAGAAGAAGAACAGATGCTAAAGTTAGTTTGGCAATAGTGGGAAGTTAATATGACAGATCAGAAAGACTTTAATAAACCAGATGGCGATAGTAATTATTTAACTGAAGTTTTAGATACTGTAAAAGGTAATATTAAGAAGGTAGCTGCAAGAGATCCTAGTGGTGCTATTAATGTACCAGTGGGATTTAAGAAGTTTAACTTTGTTGATGGAAATATGCAGATATTAAGTCATACTGGTAATAATAATTACAGTACAGTTTTTGATTGCCGTCAGATGATACTTACGAAAATGGGAGATATATTAAAGAAAGCATATTCCTATCCTGTTTTTCAGTTTGATAATCCAACAGACTTTAAGCCTTTAGTTAATCAAGGATTTAATCCAGGCACTATTGTAACTACACGTGTAGGAGATATTAAGTTAAAGGTCAACATAAGAGGAAGATTTAATGTATATATAATACCTCCGGGAGAATCATTCATACCTCCTGAAAATATGGAGTACTTTGAAAAGTATGCTGGTAGTTTTCTTAATAATAGAGCAAAACCCAGAGTAACAATTTCCGGTAGTTCTTTAGGTGATAAAGTAATGGAGTCAGATCATAGAGGTATAGCTGTGGATGTGATTAAAGATACTAGTTCAATATATTCTTGTGATGCACTTGAACAAAGAGCGATTGATGATCAGATAGATAAAAATTCAGTAAATTTATATAGATATAATCTTTGTATAGATTATCCTGTAATGAATACACCTTATATTAGTGGCTTACCTGCCTCAAGGACGAATTTTATTGATCATTCTTATGTACCCTATCCCATAAAATATGACTTAACCCATTTTGGGCTAGATAAAAATTCCTTTCGTGGATAAAAGTGGTAGAAAGGTTGGTCCAGCTAAAATATCAGTTGGGTATGGTGGATTGAGTACAGCATTTAGTTTTAGCAGTTCATCTTACAAAGGACAGTATTATGTTGGTTCTAGACCGTCACAAGCAACAGAATATTTAGAACGGGGAGATTTAACTATAACCATTCCTCTTAATGATCACATACTACTTAATTGTATTGGTAGTCCATTTCCCCCAATAGCAGGTACTGGTAAAATGAAGTATAATCCATGGTTTCATGGCGGATTTCCAGGGGGTATGGGTGCTGTGATTATCGAACCAATTTTAACGTTGGGAGAACAATATAATGCCTAATCAGAAAGACTTTAATAAACCTGATATGTTCAGTCGTTTATCCGACGAATTATTAGATACCATTAAAAGTAATTTAGTTAGTATAGGTAAATTTGATGCTACAGGATTAAATAATGTGCCTGTAGGATTCCTTAAGATGCATGTTAGTAAGGATGATCTTCGTCTATATAAGCATGTGGGTGATAATAAGTATAATAAAGTATTTGATTATAACGAGCTTCTTATATCTCTTATAGGTGGAGCTAGTAGTAATATTGCCATGCCTGAATTTAATTGTAGGATTCCTGAGGATTTTAAGTATTGGTTACCTAATGATTTTAATAATGAAGGTTTTGATCCTTTTACTTTAACATCTCATAAGAATTATCCACGATCTATTTACACTTCTAGAGATGATGTAATTAAACTGGATGTAACTAAACCTGGATGGGTCAATATGATTATAGTTGGTCCGGGAGGAACAGCAATGAAGGGTAATAGGACTGATGGAACAGGCATATATAGTGTGGTAAGTGATTTTACAGACATTAAAAATAGTATGAAAACAACTATTGAAGGAACTGCATTAAGAGATTCATTAGTTAAAGCTAAGATTGATCCTAACTATGTAATAACCGTACCGGGCTTTAGCGGTGATGATGTACAAACTGAAACACCAGCAACCTTTACTAAGGAACAGATGCAAGCGCTAAAAGGTTTAGAAGTGGACTTTTACAGGGGCGCTAGAGCAGACAGAGGAGAAATCACACAGTTCCAAGGAGGAGCGTCAGGTGCAGTAAGACTAGATCCCGATGTTGATTCACCTCCGTCTGATTTTGGTTATCCTCTTTATATTAATCGAGGATTTGGACAGGGCATGGATTTGAGGATTAATACTGCGTCGTCTAAATATAGGGGACAAGCTAGATCCGACGGAGGATTAATACCTTATAACGAATATAAACCTGAAGGAAATTATGTGGGCTTTGGTGGTGGATCTTCGTTCTATGATCCAGGTAATACTGACGTGTATGGCGGTCGTGGTGGTGGCGGTGCTGCTATGATTAAATTACGCATATATTTAAATGTGGGTAGTTTAAAGATCAGCATTACACCACCTGATGTTATCTATAAAAGATGCTTAAATAAACGTCTTAAAGTTCCAGGAGGTGGTAAGACCAAGTACGATCCTAAGAAACATGGTGGATTACCTGGCGGTAGAGGTGTGGTGATTATCGAACCCATAATATGGAGTACATAGGTAAGTGACAGATTTAAAAGATTTCAATAAGCCCGATTTAAATACTGATTTAAAGAAAGACTTTCTTGATACGGTAAAGGGTAATATAAATCAGACATCCAAAATAACAGTAGGAGATTATAGAAATCCTCCTGTGGGGTATAAGGATATTACTGCTAGTGATAATGCATTAATAGTGAAGGAAAAGACTACTTCTGGATTAAATACGGTTTTTGATATTACACAAAAGTATCTGATGTTTTTTCACAAATAGCAGAAACAGATGATTATGTATATCCGGAGATTACCAGAGAAGGAAGAAGTCTTTCTTTAGATGGAATGGAAGGGAAAGATTTAGACATCAATTTTGAAGTAACTAAACCTGGATGGGTAGAAATCACTATGATATGTCCTTATATTCCAGCATTTAGACTTAAATGCCAGTAATTCAAACTGGTGAAAGATATAGAATACTTATAAGTTGATATGAACTCCTGTAGAGAGGCACAACAGAGATGGGTCAATGATTTCTATTTAATGCGCCTTAATAATCAAAGTGTGTTATGTCTGGACTGCATTACCTTTTTCAGTTTAGCAGGATCTGCTGAAATAGGAACCTAGCCTAATATATCACGGTGAACTATAGTAAACATTATATTCTTCGATTATGTTTTAAGTCATTTTTATGGAACTGAGAGCAAGATGTCTGGTAAATATGATAAATATGAGGGCAATCCTAAGAAAGTTCAGCCAGTGTTGCAAGGGTGCAAATTGATGGTAACTTTCTTACTAGTGATTTATTAAATCAAAGTCCCATTCCATCAACTGATGAGATCAATATTTATAGACAAAAATTTACTAAGACAAATAATAGTTATTATGTACTAAAGCATTTTGATCTCGAGAGCAAACCGTATAATGAAGGAGGTTATTCCTGCTGATGTTGTAAAGTAACTGTATATCTTAAGTAGGGTGAATTTAGATTTTACGGTACTATTCAATAGACGTTTATAAGAATATTGAATATCAAAAGATATAACGTTTATTATATATCAACTGGGATATTGGGGCTATGATACGACTATAACATTACCTAGGTAATTTTTTATGAATGCCTAATTACTATGATGAACCTAGGATTTTCTTCCCACGATGGAAGATAAAGCCAATCTTAGGACCTAAAATATGAAGGGTAGACATTATAAATTTTTTAGTTTATAGTAATCTTCATGTTGGTGTTTATTATTTTAAATTAGGAAATAAAAAATGAATAATCATAACGAAAAAGAGTTATCCAATAATAAAGTAGTAGTAATTTCCCTGATAATTATATCTGTTGTGGCGTTAATTGGAGTGTTGTATTACACTGCCGAGGACAAAAAGTGGAAGCCAGAAAACTATATTTACATTCTGAGGGAGTTAAACAAAGTAGTCCTCATTCTATGTTTGACATAAGAATGAAAGGTTTAGGTGGTAGCATTGGATTAAATACTTTCTCAAGTGAAACCAGCTTATTATATTTGCGTGAGAAGGGTAATTTCCCTGAGTTGATTGAAGGGGGAACTTATAATGATCGTCATTATACCCAGAGAACAAGTCTCATACAAAATACTGTGGGCACAGCTATTAGTTGGCATGTTCTAAATTCTGTTAATATTGGCACAGAAGTGAAATATATTATGATGGATTTCCTATTGAAGGATAAGGATTTAATAGGACATTGTTCAAGCCCTACGAAATGTATGTTTAAAAGTCTGGCTATTGAAGCTCCCTTCAGGATAGATCTAGTGGATTTTACCGGAAGGATTAGAATTGAACGATACCCAATTGAAGATTCCTATTTCAAGGTTGGTTTAATGGGTGAAATTAATTACGTAAGAACACTTACCATCTTAACATTAGATGATATTAAAGTTGCCAAATCAGATAATCTATCGGAAATTGCTGCTGGCACAAGATTAAGTAATTTTAAATTAGATAAGATTATCCCACGTACTGTGGATCAGGCTCAATCTATTTTAGCTAGAGTATCTCAAGATGTAACTAAAACTAAATTGCAGATTGAACTTTCCAATGGAAAGCCACATGTGGAATTTGGTGGTTTGTTATTAACTGAATTCATTCCATGGAAAGAAGATAGTACATTAGATGCTGGTGTGGGCGCATTCACTGCATTTGATATGGGATACATCAACGGTAGAGTTGGTTATGCGTATGTTTTTGAGACCACATCTTGAAGAATTTGCCTTTAATAAGGATACCACTAGTCATAGACTGGATTTAGAATTTGGTTTACATTATTATCTGGAATACAAATCTTAGCTGGTTATAGTAGCAATTTCTTTGCTCTAAATCACGGTAGAAATTCAGATGAATTAATATTATCATTTAATTTTAGGATTTAGCATGTATTTTATTGATATGGTAGCTATTTTAACGGGAGCGGTATTCTCCTTTCTGCTTTTAATAAATAGAGTTTATATAATAATATTCAACAAGGAGATATTAGTATGTTTAACAAGAGAGAGTTTTTAGTCGTTAGTTTAGTCAGTATGGTAGGTCTTGCATTTTTACAAGCTGGTACACAAGCTAAAGCACAGCGTTCGACAGTGACCTGTAACAGTAGACCACTTAAAAATCAATACATGTTATATGATAAAGCTCTATTTACCGGTAAGGGAATAAATTTATATTGGAATTTTGCCAGTGATCATGGTGTGAATTATGGTATTCACATTGATCATTACGATGGCAAGTTATCCCAGGGAAAGTACAAAGTTTGTACTAATTTGGACTATCTTCCCAGGGATTCAGCCAACATAGTCTATGCAGGCTGTGGTAATTTGAAGTGGAAGACTGTGAATCCCATCCTAATAAACAAGGACTTCATTGAAAGAGGTATAAAGTTTACCATCGCAAAAGTCACAGAACAGTTTACACTAAGAGCTGATATGCGATACGTATCCAGAAGTTTAAAATTCCATAGGGAAGATAGAACCGTAAGAACGGATTATAAAAATAGACATAATCAGTTTAACGATGAATATAATTCCAAATATACCAATATGATAAATCAGGTCGATGCTAAATACGATGCTGAAGAAGCTCGTGTTAAAAGGGAAATTGATGCTGATTTTGAAGCTAGAAAAGAAGTTTTTGAGAAGAAGTTTGATGAGAGATACGCTGTTTTATCAGATGCTGGAAGTGGATGGCAGGTGAGAAACAACCGACCGTAAGAAGATTAGTGATTACTGGCTTAAGAAATATAAGCCAGGACTAAAGTTATTGGTGATGAATATAAAGCTAAGCGTCTAGAGAATAGAGAAAGTTATCAAGCTGAACAGGTCGAAAGCATTAAAATTATTAAACAGGAGATTTTTAAGGAATACGAGATTCTAAGAAATGAAAAAGACTGCGAAGGATCAGAATGCCTTTAGCATAGAAGAAACCTGTTTCATGGATAAAACATCAACCCATGACAGGTACTGATGTTAGACGAGCACCCAGAGTGATGAGATAGATGAAGAGAAGATGAAGAGTCTGAGGCTATGGCAAGGTTGAAGGCTATTCAAGTTTTGGTACTAAAGGCTAAGGTCAAGAAGAGATTAATACCACAGAGAAATAAATATACTGCAGATCAGAATAAGATTGATGACAAATATAAAAAACTCTATGAGGATAATGATGTTAATTATAAAATAAGAAATTACAGACATTGGATTTGCTGGAGGCGAACTATGCCACATGAGGTATAGATGTCTGATGAACCTCAGGCTGAATGTAAGACTGCAAAAAGAGAAATAAATAGGTTAGCTTACTACAGGAGATAGCAAACTAGGAATAAAAAGAATGAAATTTATCAAAAAGCAGATGAACAACGGGAATTGAAAAAAAATGTAAGAAAAAAAAAAGCTGCTGAAAAAGCCGGAGAAAAAGAGGTTAAGTATAAATATAGTTTACTAATAACTCAAGTAATTATTAGAAGAATATGAATTAGATAAAAAGGTTATTCATAAAGATATAAATGGAGAGATTCGAGAAGATATAAATGCATTGGACGCAAGTGAAAGGGATTATGAGCAAAAGAAGCGGAAAATAAGAGAAGAGGCTGAAAGGTCTAGAACTTCAATACTGGAAGAGCTTAAGATAAGATATGTTGCTAACAGAAAAGAGTTAGATGTTGAAGAGAAAGTAGAACTGGATGGGGAAGGTAAACTCGGTATTCCAGCTGCTGGTAGGAATAGTATCAATCAAGATCTTGGTAGGCAGATGAAAGCCATAACCGATGAACAAGCTGAAATCAATAAAGTGAGAAATCCAAGTATAGAGCAAAGACAAAGGCTATTATATCTCCGTAAAGAATATACAAAATTAAAGACAGCTTTAATGACAGGATCTAACGTGGATCAAGAAGTAGTCTCACCACCAGCAGAAGGACTAACTAGAATATAAGAAATTCAAGCTGAAAAAGGGGTATTAAAGATATAGTAAGTGATTCTCAATTGAAAATAAAATTAGAGCGGATGCTCAAAAGGAGTGATTGGATTATCGGATGTAAAATGTTTTGATGACTAGGAATCCAAGATCTGAATGAGAAAATAAATGAATAGCTTGCACTAAAGGCTTCATTACCAGTCACATCCTCATTACAGGAAGGAGCTGAATTACCAAAAGGATTTCTACCACCAGAAGCAGTTGCAACTCCAGAAGAAATATTATTGAGAAAGCAAAGAGAATCTGAAGTAAAAGAGAGAAATGAAAAGCTACTCAAACTTCATGAATTATGGGGTGATACAAGATATACTCTAGTGTATCTACCCATTGAAAAGCAAATTAAAGATGAAGCTGAAGATATATGTAGATCAGATCAAAAATGTTTTGATGACTATGTGCATCCAAGATTGAATAGGAAAGTAGATGAACAATATGAGCTTGCAATGCAAGTGCTTACCACTGTACCAGTTGCACCACCAGAAGTAGCCTCATTACCAAGACTAGTAGCACAAGAGTTACCAGTAGAATCTGAATTACCAGAAGAAGCTCCCTTACCAATAAACACAGAAGTTCGTGATGCGGATGATATCATTGCCGATCTAAATACAGACTATGATAAGATTTCACAATCATACACTGAGACTAAAGACGAACTTTTCGATGATTGGCTAGTCACTAGAGAGAAAATAAGGGATGCTGACCCAGAAGCTAGGAAGTATTTCGGTAAGAAGCGGACTCATAAATCGATTGATCTTGATGTAAAAAGAGCCAATGAGAGAGCAGATGTGGAAGAGAAATATCTAGCAGAATATAGAGAGCTAACAGGTGATCCCAATGCCATGTTACCAGGTGTATCATTAACTAGAAGAATTAAAGCACAAGATCCCTTTATGGAAAATAGCGCCTATGAGGAGTTACTGGAAGATGCTAATAATCAAGAGGAATACATTACATCACAAAAATCAGTTGCAACTCCAGATGAAGTACTGCGAGAAATCAAGAGATATGCCGACAGGAAGCCGAACCCCTGATAAAGCACCGAGCTTAATGTGAATGAGATCATTGCCGATCTAAATGCAGAACGAGAGGATAACTGCAACAGCTTCTCAATGGAGGTTATTTGATGCAAAGCATGGTCTTGACACCCCCAGCTATAGTGAATCGTTTTATAAAAGTGAAAATGCCGACTTTCTTGATGAAGAAAATAAAGATAAAATAGAAGCGGAAGATAAATATCTAGCAGAGTATAGAGATCTAGTAGGTGATCCCAATGCCATGTTACCAGGTGTGACATTAACTCAAAGAAGTATCAATGCTAAAATTAGTTCCAGCCGAACTAAATCTCAAGGGAAAACTGGATGATGTGATGAGGAGATTCCATGCAGAACGTCATGAGATAAAACAAGAATACGTTGAGAAAAATAATGACTTTGATTTAAATTGGCGGCCTGTGGGAAGAGACTCTCGTGATAATAAGCGTATAAACGCAAAGGTTTTGCTTCTTGCTGAAGAAAATAAGAAGAGATCAGATATGGAGGATAGATATCTAGCAGAGTATAGAGATCTAATAGGTGATGACACTGCCACATTACCAGGTGTGACATTAACCCCAAGATATGAACCAATGCTAAAAATAGTTCCAGACACAATAATTATTATCCCCGACACTTCAAATACCGGAGAGGAATCCGAGGACCAAGAGGAAGTTCGTGATGTGAATGATATCATTGCTGATCTAAATACAGACTATGATAAGATTTCACAATCATACACTGAGACTAAAGACGAACTTTTCGATGATTGGCTAGTCACTAAAGAGAAAATATCGGAAGCCGATCTAGAAGCTAAGCAGTATTTCGGTAAGAAGCGGACTCATAAATCGATTAATCTTGATGCAAAAAGAACCAATGAGAGAGCAGATGCGGAAGAGAAATATCTAGCAGAATATAGAGCACTAATAGGTGATCCCAATGCCATGTTGCCAGGTGTATCATTAACTAGAAGAATTAAAGCACAAGATCCCTTTATGGAAAATAGTGCCTATGAGGAGTTACTCGAAGATGAAGACGCTGATATGTCACCAAGAGTAGAACTACCAAGAGTAGAACTACCACCAAAGCATACTGCACCATCAGAACCAGTTAAAACTCCAACTCCAGAGGAAGTATTAGCGAGAAATCAAGAGATAGCCAGACAGGAAGCCGAAGCTCTTGATAAAAGGCGAAAGCAACGCGAGCTTAATGTGAATGAGATCATTGCCGATCTAAATGGAACGTGAAAAGCTATTGATGCAAGATACGAAGGAATAAAAGATGCCAATGATGAAAGTAAGAAATCTGGAAGAGCTGAATTGGAGAAAGCTGGAAACATAGTAGAGTAAGTGACCTTCAATGGAATGATTTTGATAAGTACTGGTCTCGGAAAGAAATTCAGCGTGATTTGGCATACCATAATGAGAAAGTAGACATGGAAGAGAAATATCTAGCAGAATATAGAGCACTAATAGGTGATCCCAATGCTGTGTTACCAGGCGTGGAACTAACTGAAAGAAGTATTAAATTGATACCATTAGTTCCAGCCGAACTAAATCACGACGGGAAAATTGCTGATATGATGAAGAGATTCCATTCTGAACATGTGAAGATAACA
The DNA here is from genome assembly GCA_022818135.1 of Saxidomus purpurata. Classification (NCBI taxonomy): domain Eukaryota; kingdom Metazoa; phylum Mollusca; class Bivalvia; order Venerida; family Veneridae; genus Saxidomus; species Saxidomus purpurata. The sequence continues at coordinate 12,807 of JAFMSR010000758.1, read as the reverse complement.
CATGACTACTATGATCACAGATTTTATAGTAGTGAGGATCATGCCGACCTTGATGCTAGAGAAAAGAAAGATAAAGCAGACATGCAGGATAGATATCTAGCAGAGTATAGATATCTAACAAGTGCAGACAATCCCGTATTACCAGATCAGGATCAGATCAGTCAGATTTATTTGGATTTTGGTAAATGTAAATCAGATGGTGTTAAGACTTTGGATCAATGTAAAAAGAACATGAGATGGCATTTGTGAATTTAGCCAATCCCTACACAACCACTGGAGAAGATATAAGTGTCACTCCAATTTCTGCCACAGGGGATCCAGAAAGAGAACCACTCGAAAGACGTAGAGGAGCACCTACCATCGGTGCATTAGTCCGCTAGCAATTCGGTAAGAGTAGTTAACATTAACAAGGGATGACAAGATAGAAAGAATTAAGGAAATATTTGGTGATGAAAGAGTATAATTCAAGATATTGATGCCAATCATAATGAATCATTGACAACGTCAAGCTAATTTTGCCTGTCTAAGTTTCTAATACTGAGGAGCTACAGAAAAGTTGTTCTGAAAAATATAAAGCAAAATTGGATGAGGAAATAGATAAAATCTATGAGAGTGTAATAAATTCAGAAGATTCAAAACATCAAGCAGGTTTAAATAGTGAACAGACATTGGAACGTTGCCATGCACAATATATTGCAAAATTGGATGAGATACTTCATGAATTTACCATTGAACGAGATAAACTTTATGAGTTTGAAAGCAGAAAAAATCGCAACTGTGAAATCGGAAATTGAATCTAAAATAGCAGTAAAAGCAGAGAAAATAAAAACAGAACAGGATAGCAAAACGACAGCACATGCACTTTAAGAATTTACGGAAAATAGAAGGGATGAAATAAAAGCTGCTGAAGAAGGACAGGATGTGTTACAGGCAGATCAAGACGTGGCTTTAGAAAGATTGAATGCTGAAGAAAGAGCAGTATTGAAGAATCTACAAGAATCAAGAGATAATAAATTAGAGGAAGAGATGACACGATTAAAAGAGGAAAGGGAATCCCTAAAAAGAGAAAAGTTGTCTGAATTAAAAACAAACCTGATTAGTGAAATCTATCCTGAGGAATATGAAAAGATAAGAAACTCAGGGTTTACTCAAGCAGAAGAGGACACAGCAATAAATGATCTTTTAGATAGGAATGAAGATGTGGTGGAAGTATTTCCAGGTCGTGAATTAGATTTCTTCACCACTGACGCATTGGAGTATAATCTTTTCGGTGATTATCGTATACAGCTCGCATCCAACACACCACTGTTTTTTGTCCCTTCCGTGGAATTAAATATCCAACAGGCAATTTATTTTCCTGAATATCTAAATAGGGATGCTCAAGTTAAATGTAAAGATTCATCGTTGTATGATGTTAAAAGGATTGATCCTTGTAGATTCTTGACAGATAAAAGGTATAGTGATGAATTGGCCTTAAGAAATTCCATCTATAATATGGCTAAAAACTTAAATAGATTTAACGTGAGCAGTGAATTTAAATTAGGTCTTCTATGGAAACCAGGAATATCTAATTTCTCAGGTTCTGTGTTTGTATTTGATGTGATGGATGTATCGTTAAATGGCTTACATAATCTAGGATTCGGATTTAACATGGGATATAAGACCGATAAGTTCTTTGTGAATGTTTCCCATAAAAGTGAAGGATTGTTAGACAGTAATGAAATTGGCATTAAAGCAGGAGTAGCATGGAAATATCTGAATATCAGTTTCGATTATTCCACAGTTATTGACAATGGTTTTAAGGAATTATTTAAAGAGATAGGTCTACAGTAAACTATAATAGGAAAAAGATTTGATGCTGAGTATCCCGCTAAATTATCTATTTTCCTATCGGAAAATAAGGCGACAGAAAAAGAGGGTGTTATTGACGATAAAATGCTAACTTGTATAGGTAATGCTGGGACTGACACTATTAAGCTTGCAAAATGTGCGGGAACAAGGTGACAAAGAGAGAGCTACATTGCAATCAACTCTAGATTCAAAGAAGATGATTGACAGTAATTTGAATTTCGCACGTAGAGATGAAAAGGAAATTGATGTAAAGGGATTTGGTTCAATACAAACTAATTTTAATATGGGTTTGTTAACCTATAGTTTCTTTGGTGATTATTCCATGCTAATCACTGGTACAACTGAGGAGTTGTATTTAGTACCTTCAGCTGTATTAAATATTTATCACGGTATTAATAAGCCTGATTTCTCAAATAGGATTGTGTTGATTCGCACGTATCTTCAGGTAATGCTGTAAATGCACCAGCCTGTGCAATCTAACAAATGAAGATTATAATGACGAATCAAAGCTGAGGAATGAATTGCAGAAAACCCATGACGCTATGGATAGGCATGATGTGACAGCTGAGTTGAAGCTAACCCTGTTGTGGAAGCCAGATTTAGGTGACATGGATCGTTACATTTCTGTAGTACCTAATGATGCCAATTTAGTGGTCGGTATATTTGCTTTTAATATGTTAGATAAAGTTGGTGGCATGTTACATAATCCAGGTTTGGGATTTAATATCTATTACTCCTACGATGACTTTTATGTGGACATCACAAATAAAGCTAAGATGGTAAAGTTTGATGGTTTATTCAGTTCCAGTAATTGGCAAAATGAGCTTGGATTTGACGTGGGTGTGGATCTAGATGCAATGAATATTAGTTTAAATTATTCCGTAACTATGGATAATGGATTTACGGATATGTTTAAGAATTATAATTTAGGTTTAACCAAGGATTTAGCATTTAATAATTTACTTTCTAGAAGATTTTGGTTACAATTATAAGGATTAAGTTCAATATAAATAGATCTTGTCCTAATCCCCTGTAACACCCTCTGGTACCCTTTATTGGAGGGTGAATTTAAAAGGTGATAATTAATAATAAATTTAATTATAGATATGTTTGTCATTAGCAAGGGTAGCCTAATCTGCCCTTGCTGGTTAGTAACGTGTGTTAATGTATGACAGATCTAAAATTATGTAAAGTAACATTAAATGTAAAAAGACCAGATAATTTACCTGTAGTAGGTGCTACTGTTTTAGCACAATTAAGCGAAAGAGTTGTATATGAAGGTATTATTGTACCCAGTAATGTTATTAGTTACACCGATGTAAATGGTGATGCGTCCCTAGACCTATGGCCCAACGTATTACTCACAACTACTTACACCTATTACAAAGTCTTTATTGAATGGCCCGATAAACATGTGGAAGCTTTCCATATAAGAGTGGTGGATAAAGACACTGCAAAACTCTCCGATATAGTAGTCAAGATTATACCTCCCGATGTGGCAGATGATTTAAATAGAGCATTGGTCACCATCTCCGTAGCCGAAGCTGCAGCTGTAGCAGCTGAACATAAGGCAGAAGATGCATTGGCAAAAATAACGGAAGCTGAAAGCGAATTACAGAAGACCCTAAATCAAAATAAACTTATTCTTGATGAAGTGGTAACTAACAAAGCTGACATACAGCAGATTACCAGCGATATCCCAAGATTAAAATCTGAATTGGATACCATAGAAAAGTCAGCCAGTGATGCCACGAAACAATTAAACACAGCACTTAATGAAATTAAGACAGAATCAGCAAATATAAAAACAATGTTAGATGCAGCCAATACATCTAAGTTATCGGCCCAAATTGCAGCGTCAGATGCTGCTAATTCCGTAGATGCATGTAACGCACTAAAGACGCAAGCTTCTAGTATCAAAGATCAAATGGTAGCGTTTTACAACTTACATAAAGATCAAATGGCCAAGAGCGGTACTGTCGTGGTGATAACGTACAGTAGATTCAACTTTAAAGCTAGAGCTAGTCAAAAGATTTTACCGGTGTGGATGATGACGGTAAGTTGCCAGCCCATGTTCCCGATTCAGTGGAGGTTCATCAGAACGGTATAATGCTTCGTGGAGGAGTGGATTATCTAGCGGATGATGGTGTGAAAGTAACATTAATTAGTGCTGCCAGTGCAAGGGACATGATTGCCATTGCAACCTATGGAAAGGCAGAGAAACATGACCAGTAAGGCAGAGAAAATAGCTAGTAATGCTGATGCATTAATAGCTTTATTACCTGGTGGAATTAATGATGGTTCTAAGAAACAAAATAAGATTGAATTTTACCCAATGATAAACCAGTCCTGGATAATAGGATGTTGTTATTTAATAACACTGGGATAAATATTTGTCCTGTACCTTAATGATCTATCGGATCTTATAATTAAAGATCCAGCCCAGGATAAAATATTCTTAAGTTCAGTATCAGTTTACTATCCTTTCAATAGTGGTTTTAGATTCGATTCCAAGGGTGATGGATTGGGAGATCATTGGGATATCATGAAATCTTCCAATATTAATAGAGACGATCTTAAGACAAGTATTGTAGGTGGTAATGTTTTCCTTAAGGGTCAGCAAATAATAACCGATGTATTGGATAATAATCCCGATAGTTATTTTGGAATTATGCAAAGATTTCCACGGGCTTTTCTGGAGGATAAGTTCACGTTCAAGGTTAGGTGTTATGGTAGAGGTGATGGCACTAATCCTATTAATATCAGATTAAGCTGGGCTGTCAATAGTAACGGTCCTTTCTCCATTATATTTGATCAGCAGTATGCACAAACAGTGAATGGAAATATCATTGCCGTGGGAAATCATTTACCCGACAATGCCAAATTTATTGAAGTGGATATATTCATACAGGGTCCAGGTGAAGCAGGTAAATCTTATGGTTTTAAGGATAAGGGATCCTAGGATTATTCCAGGTGTGGTTAGTACTCCCAATGTGAAAAGTGATTTAACCATCACTGATGGTGATACAAATGTCTTTAGTTCCATTAACACATTATCGTTTAAGAATTTTTCCGTATATGGCGTGGATGATTTCCATGTGGAAATATTAAACCCCATTCTTCAGGTTGGAGAGACGTTAACCACCATGCTTAGTGTATCTACCCATTCCATTGTCTTTCCCACATCCACGGTGTCTAATTTAAACATATCTCAAGGGGATAGAACTATTCAGATAGTACCTAGAGTTAATTTCACTGATACTGCCGTGGGTAAGTCTATTTTGTCAGAAAAGCTAATAATTGAAGATGGATTAATTTTAACGGAGAGTGACGAAGGTTATGCAACTCTGTCGTCAGAGGCAGTAATATCATGGCGTATGGGTCGAGGCGATTCGGAGATTCTGTAAACAAAGCTTCCATATTATCATTTGGTGATGGATTGATTGCCCGTCCAGATGATAAAAACGATAACATAGTTAAAATATCCGTGGAGGATCTTTTACTCAAGCAGGTTAAAACTACTCAGTGGTTAAGTGTTAGTCAAACACCTTTAAATATTACAAGTGGTTCTAAAGCATATTGGTTTGGTGATTCCCTATTTAAAAATGCTAATAATATTGTGGGCGAAGCAAAGAGAAAGTAATATTTATTAATCCTGTACCAGAAGAATCCACACAATTTTTAGTAGTGTTCAAAGTTAATTTTAGTTTGGAAGTATTGGAAAAGGGTTACGTTAGAATACTTGTTAAAGAACATAACGTGGCAGATAATCGTGAAAAGTACATATCAGATATTCACGGTAGTTCTCTGCTGTACAAAGAAATTATAATAAAGGTGATGAGTTAGGAGAACTACTTCTAGCTGGTATTATAGAATATAACGGTAATTTTGGATTAAGATTTTATATTGAGCATGGTTTTAAACAGCCCATAAGATTAGATTCCTATGTGGAAAATACATCTGCCATATTGATACAGACTGTGGGTGTAAACACACCATCATTATACGAGTTTGAAGATCTAAGTGATACAAAGATAAAACTGTATACCCATAGATTTAATAATCCCATTGCCAGTTTATCTACTGTGATGCCTTCCTCACTACGACCTACTACATACACTGCATTTGATGATGATACTGCCTTTAAATATACTTACTTTGCTGAAGGTGGCTTTCTACTTGCTCCTATTAATGAGAAGGTAGTTATGCGTATAAGTAATGATAGAATGGATATCTTTAGTTATTCCTTAGCTCCTAAGAGATCTTATTTCTACCTATTCTATGTATTTTATCCTGGTGAAACCACAATGCTTAGGGGTAAGGATTTACAAAGTGAAATAGTTATTGAAAGTTGTGACGTTACAGGTGAATTAGAATTTGTAGTATGGGACGGCACAGGTGATATTAGTAAAGGTGACAATCCCATTATTGATTTAATAAAGGAGCATATATTTACGGTGCCAATTGGACTAAGGCCACAAGTATATATACTCCAATAACTAATACTAGAACTACCTATACGTTAAAAGCATCGGTAACTACCGGTTGTAGATCATGTGCATACTTATTTAAAACAACTGCCTCTAAGAAAAACTGGAGCTGTCGTATTATTGATTTTACTGTTAACACTCTTATACTGTTTACTGGTGCCATATTAAAATATGTTAGACCACATGGTGAAGTGATCAGTGAACTTTCCAATGGTTTTGCTCGATACGTACAAGATATACAAGGACACAGTATATTACGTTATACTATTAATTATCATGAATTTCCCTGTCCCATAGGTAGATTAGCTAAGAACTTGGGATTACCCATTGTATTGATACAACGGTAAATACTGTACCAGGATCTTCTGCTGGTTACTGAAGGGGCCATTAAATTTACTAAAGATGCAAGTAATGTTAATATCAATACATCCGTAAGATTATTTCCAGGAGAGAAATTACCAGCAAGAAGAACAACCAATGTTGTGTTTACATGGTATAAGGTTGCTGATGATGGATCCTTCGATGCTATGATAGATTGGCCACCAGGTCTTGCCGTTGTGAAAAGGGAGACACACCTCAGGTGTTTACATTTGAGGTGAAGAACGGAACATTTAAGAAAGGTGATCGTATAGCTCTACGAATGAAGTCTGACGGAGATGATTATGCATACTTACAGTGTAATAGTATGCACTTAACATTAATAGAAAATATTGTTTCCTTTGAGGTGTTTCATGAATAAAAATAAGCGTAGAATTAGGTAAATTTTGTAAGTGTACATGTCTTGCAACCGTTACCGACGGACGTCATCAAAATGGAATGTACAAATTTGTTTGTCCTGAATGTGGGCATTTGAAATATTGTAAGTGTATAAGACCAGAAGCACGTATTCCTTGTGGATTTTTCCAAAACGAAATGTACAAATTTATTTGTTATACTTGTAAAAAGGTACTATATAGGAATTTGAGATAATGGATAGATGTAAATTAAATTGGTATGAAGATTTAAATTGGGATGAAGAGTATCTACAGGAATATAATATTCCCTATGCCTGTCCAGAATATAAAAAGTGGAAGAGATTCAATGAGATCCCTTGCATATATCTCGGGATAGATCCGTCTTTGTGTAATACTGGTATTAGCGTCATAGGTACAAGGAAAATGAATACTTTTACTTAATCAATATATAATCACCACCACTACAGATTGCACCTATCCAGAAGATTACATTTTATATATATGAAAATAATGAGAATACTAGAGGTACATTATTGTGATGTACGTTATTACGGTGTTGAAAACTGTTTTTTGGCTAAAAATTGTAGCACTACAATTAAGCTTAGTATGGTGCAGGGAGTGATTAGGATAGCATTAGAGGGTTATGGTGTGGCAGCTGTTAATTATGTTTCCTCATCGGAAATAAGAACCACCCTATTGATAGTCCTGCAGCTGATAAACATGACGTAAAAATATATATTTTGAATAAGGTAGTCGGTACATATGATGGCTTAAACAGTCACATTTTCGATTCAATAGCAGTTGCAATGTATGTTCATAAAACCCAAAATAATTTGACAAATGATCTATATAGACCCATAATGCTTATGGGTCTATTACTATTTAAGGAGACGTTTGTACAGCTCCCTTTTTTAGATAATACTACTCTTTGAAGAGTATGATTGAAGGTAGTTTTCATGTTAGTCGTCTCATTTATAAGTCTTGGGATTACCTATGTAACGTGTAAATAATAAGATATCGTACTCTTTCAACATTTCAGATATACCGTCATTGAAGTACGGTCTCTGTTAATTATAATATGTGAGTTCTAATAGTTAACCTCTATCACTTATATATTAGATTAATCAAGCTGTACTTCAATGACGGGTATAAAAATTGAAGATAATTTTGGTTACTAGTAATGCAATTTAGGGATTATAAAGAAGCAGATTTTGTGGATTATAAAGAAGTGATTAGTAAAATAAGATCCTATAGAAATAGGGCAGTTTTATTATTGAGAAGAATACGAGATACTCCTGAATATAAGATTAAAGTTGATTGGATAGATGAATGTTTTATATTACAACAACTGGTGAAAGCAAAACATAACATCAGTTTGATTAGTATAGAGGAACGTATTAAATTACAGGCTTTGAAGACTATGATAAATAGAAGATAAGAATATTTATGAGTACAACAATACACAGAAATAAAGATCCAGCTCGAAATAAGAGAATGGCCATCCTAACGGACCGGCAGAGCCGCCCGGAAAAGATAGAAGCGATACAAGAGAGTCAAAGCAGGTAGCGTACCCCCACCCGACGTCGCAGGGGTCTGCATGCAGTGAAGTGGGAATTATATACATTATGCCATCAAAGCAGGAAGAGATGATGATGAAATAGAAGATAAGAATATTATGAGTATAGCGCAATCTATTTTGGCAATTCATGTTGCCCTGGCAACAGCATTTGTTGTTTCTTTTTTACTAAGAATTATACATGCTTTAGTTAAGGGGAATGGTGTTATGAAAACGATGGGTTGGTATTGTAATGCTAATTATAGAAAATTAAGATTTTCTGATATGGCGTATTGTGCTGCCATATTGGCATGTGTTGGTGTGGTTAATATTCTCCTGGTGGCAACGTTACTATTTATGCATGATACATCTTCCATATTGATCACAATTATTGGTTTAATGGCTGCCTCATGTTATTTTATTCTATTTCCACTGTATTTGGCAGGAGGAATTTATCTTATGATACAATTCTGGGTTGCCCTATTGCATAGAAAAGAAGAAGTTAATGAGTACGGTCATCGGGAATAGAGTTGAGGAGAACAAACATGATACAAGAAAATAAACAAATAGTAGCATTGTGCGCTCGTAAGATATTTAATTATTTTAATTCCACGGATCAATTGAGTGATGATAAGGATGCATATATAGCAGTACATTGGAAACTAATTTAGGTTTCTGTCTAAAACTCCATGACAAAATATTGAGAGATTGTGGACATTGTCTTTAACTAAGCCCGAGTTTCAAGTGTTTCAGCTTTATATATAAGAGACTTCAACAGGGCATTTCAATGGCCAATTTAAAGAGATGGTTTGGTTGGTGTGGGTTATAGTTTTGAGAAAATGACCAATCTTATTCATAGTTCATATTTAGATAAATACAAAAGAAGTTGTAAAGATGGTTTAGAATTTTACAGTGAAAAGCATCGTGGTAATACAGCCTCACAGAAAGAAGATATTGTTATTATGATTCTTTTCTTATCACTGTTAATGATATTTCTTGGTAGTATTGTAGCCACACTTCTAGCGGGATTTGTTATGTGGGTTTTACTTATACTTTTATAAGTGGATCTTTATATTGTGGTATGCGCTATTTATATAATTTAATATTTAATAGTGATAATGATAAATAGAAAGCAAAATGGTAATTCTTAGATTTGAGATAAAGGCTTTAACATCCGTTTTTAGTCGTATTAGAAAATCATTGATATGGAAGATGATTTAACACGTATGACCATAAGTCTAAATGGCTGACTCGTGTATTTCTTTATATGATTATACCCTACAGGAGTATGACATTAAGTTATTATGATAAACAGCATAGTGAACTGGAGGGTTTGAGGGAGGAGTTGGAATATAGAATTCATGAAATGTGGGAGTAGGAAAGCAATGGCTGCAAAACTTGATATAGTTAATGTGTCTAATGTTATAATTAAAAATATTCGTAAGCTGAAGAAAACCTTATATGATTTAGCTCATAGATATAAAGATACTACCTGTGTGGGTAGAACACACGGTGTGCCTGCTGAGCCTTATTCATTGGGTTTGAAGTTTGCTCTATATTACGATGAATTTAAACGCCATGAAATGAGGTTAGTAAGTAACTGTGCCACTTTTTTGATATCTATGGTTTGAGTGGTAGTAGTTATTATGGAAAAAATTATCAGATCAATGATTACTACTATTTTCTGGTTATGTTAACGGGCATTGCCGCTTCCATAGAGAAGGTCGCTACTGAGATTAGAAATAATTCACTTTACACAAAGGAATGGATTGAAAAAAGTTGTGATGATTTGGTATCCAGTAATAAATTAATCCTTCTATCAAAGATTTGTAGTAACACTAATAAGAATTTAGGTTCAGAAGATGATGCTCCAGAAACAATGGAATATGTATTGGAAAGAGTGGGATTATTGAAAAGTATCATTATGGATCTGAATAAGATTTTACTTAACTTAAGGTTTGATAAAAACGTATGAAGGTTAGTCTTATGAATCCATCAATTTATTCCCAAAGAATAATGCTAAAATTAAATCATAAAGGTATGCGCAGTGAAGCTTACAGTTTAATGCAGCAAGTCAGTCAAAAATTTAGAGGAACTGGAAGAACACTTGTTGAAGGAGAATCTGTTATTCGTATTTGACCCGGAAAAAACAGCATCCAGCCTACAGGAAGAATTTAAAAGATTTCCTGAGATTACTAAGCATTTTACCCAGGATGAGGTAAATGAGATGTTGGATAGTAGAATGTTTTTAAGATCAGTGGATAGAATGTATAATTGTATATTTGATGATACGAAGAAAGATTAGATTTAGTATTTGATTTTGTTTTCCATGTGTGGTATTAATATACAGTCTGTGATGAACAGCATAGATGGATTAAATATTTTGCATTTGCACAGTTCATTTATGCAAGATTTGAGATTGATCCTAAATATAAACAATAAACACAACATTGATTATATCTATCTCATTTCACGTAGTAATTGTATAAATGATGGGGAAATCTTTAGGCAATATCATACTCTACTGAAGGTTTCCTCTTTGTGTACAAAATCTTGCATCCTCTAACATGATCTGTGCCTGGTTGATACATATAACCGTTCATGGAAACTATCAGATCGAAATTACCGTTAAAATTATTGTATATTGCTTGGTCTAATTTAAATCCCTTCCGATTGAAAATCGTAACGTTGAATGTCTATTTGATGCGGCGGTGTTAAACAGAATGTTGGTTACCGCTGTTGTTCTCACAACTTTTATGGGATATACGTTTTAATTAGAAATAGTGGTGCAATACGACCCTGTCCAAAAGGTTGATTTTTGTTGACCAATAACATTAATCTACGATCGAGATGTTCAGGATTCATAATACCATCGTAGGTTAGGGATACAGGATTTAGTGGGATTAATTTCCGCCACTGTTTTGATCATTAATTCAATAAATAGATCTATCTCCCATCTTCCACACTACATCCCACTGCTTTTTGTGTCCTCCACCTTTTAGAGTATTACAGGATTGTTTTACCTTATTTAGGCAATCGATGAAATCGAAGTTATTAATACCAGATACCCTTCCCGATCCTTTCCATGTATGGTTGTTACTATCCTGTGCCATCACTATGACGGGACAATTATATGTTCTGGCAATATTACCTGCCACTATTCCCACTATTCCCAAATTGTAATCCTTGTTTCTTATGATTAATATGGGCGGTAATTGATCTGGATGGGGATAATCTTTTTTGAGGGAATTGACTATGGATATGGTGGTTTCATATTCCAGTTCCTTCCTCCTTTTGTTTAATTCCGTCATGTAATCTATGGTAGGTTCCAGAACATCATCATCTTCTGACATGAACAGATCTACGGAAGATTTAATTGTTCCGGTCATGCGACTGACGGCATTAATCATTGGTCCAATCATAAATGCCATATGAGTTGTACTTAAATCCTGAAGTTCTATGTTTAAATTCTTAAGTAGTACTTTTATTCCATGGAGACAGCAATTTTATTGGTTTCTTTTAGAGCTGGAACAGTTTGACGCAGTAAGGCTACATTAACGGGACTTAATTCCATCATGTCACATATGGTGGTTAGTGCTGCAATAATCTTAAATGATTTTAATATTTCAGCTATCTTAGGATTAAATGGCATGGTGGGCATTGAGAATACATGTAACAAAGTAAAGTACACCAAGGCTCCTGTACATAGATGATCCAATTGTATATTGCTATTATTCTTCTGCTTATGTCCATTGATCATTAGCTTATGTGTAATGTCACTATCTATGGGATGATGATCTATGACAATATATGGTATCTTCAGATTATGTAGGCATCGTGCATTAGTACCATTATCCACCACAATAACAATATGGAATTTATCATAGGGCGGATCACATTTACCCATGTTGATAATATCCACTATACGATTGTTCACACCATATCCTTCATTAAGTCTATCTGGTGAGAATATCTTAGTCTTCCGCCAGATGCTTGTAGTATTTACTCAACATTATACCTGCACCTACACCGTCCACATCATAATCACATATTATGGCAACTGTTGATTTAAGTCGTATAACATCATCAAAAGCTTCCAAACTTCCTTCGAACCTGGCAGTCTGGATACCTCTGCCAATATAGATCTTATGTGAGGGATTCTGTAAAAGCAGTTATC
>JAFMSR010000757.1:0-42076 GCA_022818135.1 Saxidomus purpurata | reverse complement strand
CATATCTTAAACACACCGTTTTTGAAAAGAATGCTAATAATGCGACGACGATTCAATGGTTTGCATAACGCTTTGAGGAAACGCGGGTCACTAATCATTGCGATCTGTAATACACCGTTTGACAGCTGATAAATTTGAAGGCGTCGCCCATTATGCACTCTCATCCAATCAGAACGCAAAAGGTTTCAGATAATTTATCACAACTGTTATGAAAACATTAAATCTTTTAATTTTGTTAAACTTTAATTAGCGGCATGTTTGGAGCGTAAGCACTTGTGTGACGGTTGATTATTGGGTAATCATTGCTGCTTGAAAAGTTTACGAACCGCCGCCATCTACCCTCCGGGCAATTTACCCAAGATGATAGTGACAATTAACAGAAACTCGTGTCAACACATCAACTAATCGACCATACACAATACTAGTACTTCTTCATTATCGATATCATGTGTTAGGGTATTGACCATGTATATAGGTTGAAATTTTATGAACCTCATAGTTTTTTTCCCAAAATTTTAGTTTACCAGGAGTTTTTAGTGTTTTTGCGAGCTTCACCAGGGTGCCGGGTTATGGTCTAAATAACGGGAGAACTCGGTGAATATCAGGAGAACGGCATGTATGATGACAGGTGCAGTTCTAGGATTGCTGCAGCTTAAAACAGCTCAAAATACTGCATATGTCTTAGTGTATTGATCAGTTTTGGTTAAATTTGTACAAAATGTCAATCATATATGAATACAGTAAGCATTGTAGAAGAAGACTTCTGGAGGCTTGTCATAGCAGTTATTCTGTGTCATTTTTAAGCAGGCTTTTTGAAAAAAACCTACTTATTAGAATGGCGATGTCATATGTCGGGCGGGTGGGCGTCTAACATTGGTTTCCGTTGGATAACTTTAGTAAGGAGTGACCAATTGCAATGAAACTTGGTCTGTAGGTAGCTTGCGTGGAGACTTCGCTTGGGATTGCATTTGGGGTCACTAGGGTCAAGGTCACAGTTACTAAAAATAGAAAAATGGTTTCAGCTCAATAACTCAAGATAGGAGTGACCAATTACAATGAAACTTGGTCTGTAGGTAGCTTGCGTGGAGACACCACTTGGGATTGCATTTGGGGTCACTAGGGTCAAGGTCAAGGTCACTGTTACTAAAAATAGAAAAATGGTTTCCGCTCAATAACTCAAGTTAGGAGTGACTAATTGCAATCAAACTCAGTGTGTAGGTAGCTTGTAGAGAGGAAGCTTGGGATTGCATTAGGGGTCACTAGGTTCAAGGTCAAGGGCACTGTTACTAAAAATAGAAAAATGGTTTCCGCTCAATAACTTGAGTTAGGAGTGACCAATTGTAATGAAACTTGGTGTGTAGATAGCTTGCGTGGAGAGGAAGCTTTGGGTCACTTGGGTCAAGGTCACTAGGGTCAAGGTCACTGTTACTAAAAATAGATTTTTATTTATTTTTAATTTTTTAGATTGTTTTAAGCAAAAAAAAAAATTTTGGGGTCAAGGTCACTAGGGTCAAGGTCAAGGTCACTGTTACTTAAGATAGATTTTTATTTAATTTTAGTTTTCAGATTGTTTTAAGCAAAAAAATTTTTTTTGGTCAAGGTCACTAGGGTCAAGGTCAAGGTCACTGTTACTTAAGATAGATTTTTATTTAATTTTAGTTTTTAGATTGTTTTAGCAAAAAAAAAAATTTCTGGGGTCAAGGTCAGTGTTACTAAAAATAGATTTTTATTTATTTTTAGTTTTCAAGTATTTTAAGCAAAAAAATTTTTTTCGGGGTCAAGGTCACCAGGGTCAAGGTCAAGGTCACTGTTACTAAAAATAGATTTTTATTTATTTTTAGTTTTTAGATTGTTTTAAGCAAAACAAATATGGGGGGGGTCAAGGTCACTGCTACTAAAATGTATTTTTTTTTAGTTTTTAAATTGTAGCAAAAAAAAATTTGGGGTCAAGGTCACAAGGGTCAAGGTCAAGGGCACTGTTACTAAAATAGGGAGGAGTCAAGACGACTGTTTTTTTTTTTAATTCTACAATTTCTGCAGGCGCCGTTTAAACCTGATTTGGCGGCATTGCCGCGTCTTCTTGTTTAATACTGACATGAAAATGAGCTTGTGCTCAAGGACACATGCTGGAAACACAAACATTTGATCTAGAGTCATGAAACCTTCGCAATAAGATACATGTATAGTGTTCTAAATGAAAAGTAATCATGCATAAACAATGTCAAAACTTATTAAAAACCATATTAAAAAGATAAACAAAAAGTGATTTGTTTTCAAGTGTGTAGCTTTTTATATGCCCGAAGGGATAAGATTGCCCATGGGGGCCGGCATTGTCCACACTTTGTCCGCTCTCTAAGTCGAACAGTTTTCATCTGATCTTCACCAAACTTGGTCAAAATGTTTGTCGGTTTAATTTCTCGGCTAAGTTGGATACTCAACCAGTCAAATCAACCCAGGCACTTTTGGATTATGGCCCTTGATTTATGCAAAATTGACCAAATTCACCTTGTCCACTCTCTATGTCAAACAGTTTTCATCTGATCTTCACCAAACTTGTTCAAAATGTTTGTCGGCATAATATCTCGGTCAAGTGTAATAACCAGCCAAATCAACCCAGGCACATTTGGATTATGGCCCATGGTTTATGCAAAATTGAACAAATTCACCTTTTCCACTCTCTAAGTCAAACAGTTTTCATCTGATCTTCACCAAACTTGCTGAAAATGTTTGTCGGCATAATATCTTTGCCAAGTTTGTTAACCAGCCAAATCGACCCAGGGACTTTTGATTTTTGGCCCTTGATTTATGCAAAATTGACTAAATTCACCTAGTCCACTCTCTAAGTTGAATAGTTTTCATCCGATCTTCACCAAATTTGTTGAAAATGTTTGTGGGCATAATATCTAGGCCAAGTTCAATAACCAGCCACATCGTCCCAGGCACTCCTGGATTATTGCCCTTGAATTATCGAAAAATAATTAAATTAACCTTCTCAGCTCCATAGTTCAAACAGGTGAATTAGTCTTGTCTGCTCTATAGTTCTAGCAGATTTACAAAAGAAATTAACTGCCAGACACTGAGTTATGCCTCCTTGACGGGCATATTTTGTGACATTTTGGCACTCTTGTTTGCCTTTACTATCAGCTTTTCATTGATAATTGGAAAATCGTGTTGACTTTTTTCAGGTGAAACAACATTGGCTTGGTCTGAACTATACCAAAGAAGGGGTACTTGGTAATGATGTTAGTCGTACAAATATCCCTGACATAAGATCAGCATACAGATATGAGACATTGGTTGATGAGCTGAAATGTATCTGCCGTGGTGCTCTTGCCTTCAATATGTCTTCCTCCAAAAGCTCCATATAAGGTTAACCCATTAAAATAAAGTTTGTATAAAAAGAATATGTGTGTGCTTTTATCATAGTTTACAGCTATAATTTTCATGGTAGGGTTTCCACTTTATCATCTTTGCACAAAACATTTCTTTCAAATTCATTAGATATTTATTAATCAGAAATAATGTGATATAAGTCAAAAGTTAGACCCATTTCTAGCTCGACTTTTCGAAGTCTTGCTTGTAACTTGCACTGTCATGCACAAATATCAACCACTTAAAGTATTAATCTACAACTTTGCTGTAGTATTCAAAGATATCAAACATTTAAGTTTTAATATCTTGCTACTTTTGGCCCTTGTTTATACAGATCCTTATTTTGCCTTTAACTGTCAAAGTTTTGTTTTATTGGCAAGCACTAAAAAAGTCATGCCTGTTAACTTGAGGCACCTAGCTTGAGAAGTAAGGGTTAGTGATTATTTTCTTAGGTGGTTTCTAACATTGCTGAGTAGCAAGTTGCTAGTATGGAAGGTAAAATAATAACAGAATCTATTGACAGATTCAAAGCTTATGTTAAAGGAGATAATGGGTTGAAAACTTTTGAATAATCTCCCCGCCAGGAGGATATGGTAATGGCCTTTGTCTGTTCATCTGTCTGTGACACAATTTTGTCCGTAGTGTTTCTCAGGAAACACTGAAGCATCACTAAGAAGAGGAGATACACATATTGCTAGCACGTTTGGTACAATAAACTTTCATAAAGCCTGTTCATATGTCCACCTTTCACTCACAAATCTTGCATCGGCGGGGGGCTCAGCTGTTGTTATAGTTTATCTAGCTTAACTAATAGATGGTGTACGTGAAGTTTCTTATAGTGGAATTATGCGCATTTTTTTCAAGTAAAAATCCAGCTGAAATAGTTGTGTGTACAAAAGGGTAAAGGAAATAGTAGCTTTTAACCCAATACACCAAACTCTTCCAACTACCAGTACGAAATAATAACTTTCCAAATATTACTTTTCTTATTTTGACTGGGAGAGTCTTTTTAGAAAAAAACAACTGCATGCAGGAGTTGCTTCCCTTCCACCCCCGAAATCTGTACCAACAGCACAAGGGAGATCACTGGGAATAAAGGAACTATTATTTTATCAGTCCGATATTTTTATTTCTAAGGCACCAACTTCAAATACTAATGCGGCATTATCATTAATTTAGCACATTTAAATGCACAGCAACCGAAAATTGCTTTTATAAAACTGTCCCCAAAAATACACTATGTGCAATAAGATGTGCATAATGTCACTTTAAGGAGAAGAATGTTCAGCAAATGCTAATTTATCCCCTCGCCGAAGGCGAAGGAGATATCAGAAATGGTCTCCGTCCGTCCGTCTGTCCGTCCGTGCTCACATTCTGGTACTTAGGTGGCTATACAGACAATAGGTAACAGAACATTTACTTTGATGTCATTCATTCCGTAATGCTGTTATGTAGCTATTTTCTGTTCTAAAAGTGGCTAAATAGAACAATGGGGAGAACAAAAGACTAGCCACATAAGTATCAAAATGTGAGTACGTCCGTCCCAATTTTGTCCGGAGCATAACTCCAAAAGTACTTGAGCGATTTTCTTCAAACTTCATACACTGACAGAGCACATTGGGAGGAAGTGCAGTGTGCAAGAACAATAACTCTACCTTGCCTACTTTTAGAGTTATTCCCCTTTATCAGATTTACTTTCAAAGTTTTGTCCGGAGCATAACTCCAAAAGTACTTGAGCGATTTTCTTCAAACTTCATACACTGACAGAGCACATTGGGAGGAAGTTTGTGTGTAAGAACAATAACTCTACTTTGCCTATTTTTAGAGTTATTCCCCTTTATCAGATTTACTTGAAAAACTTTGTCCGAAGCATAACTCCAAAAGTACTCGAGGGATTTTTTTCAAACTTAATACACTGACATAGCACATTGGTAGGAAGTGCAGTGTGCAAGAACAATAACTCTACCTTGCCTTCTTTTAGAGTTATTCCCCTTTATCAGATTTACTTTAAAAGTTTTGTCCAGAGCATAACTCCAAAAATGAAATTTTTCCACCATCTTTAATGCAAAAGAAAAGAATATTGACGAAGGATGACTTTTAACTACCTTATTCACCAAATATGGTTGATATCTAAAAGTGTGGCTGCATAATAAATACCATCAGATTAATTGACTGCCCAAGTGATCACAGTATTACACATTGTTTTCTACTGGGGTTGACAGATACGTCCTTGGTAGTCCTTCTTGTTTGAGTCTTTATCTCCCTGATTTCAGTCATTTGTGATTTTAGAAACTGTTATAATATTGTTGTATGTTTGTATTAAAAAGATGATATGGAGTGATTTTGAGAGGTATTAATTTTGTTTTTGTTTATGCCAAAATGTTAGGTGATTAATCTTATAATGAACATTTATAGACTTTCAGCAATGACTTTAATTTAAGGACTGTTGTTGATTTTTAATGTAGACAAGGTCTATCAAGTTTCACTGGTGATATATATCAAAAACAACTTTGATATTTATATAAATGATGTTTATATGTTCATGCCCCCGTCGGTTGGCATTTTAAAATCACACTGTCCATGCGTCCGTCTGTGCATCCATCCTTACATTTTTCCTGTCCGGGCTGTAAATTTGTCATGCATTGAAGGATTTCAAAATATAATGTGTTGCATGCAAGACCCCCAAGTTTCTACCTCAAAGGTCAAGGTCACACTTTCAGTTTGAAGGTAATGGAATCCATACACATTTGTGTCTGGTCTGTACCTTTGTCATGCTTTGAAGGATTTTAAAATAACTTGGCAGAAATTTTCAGCACATCAAGATGACTTGTTCCGTGCAAGATCCACGTCACTACCTCAAAGGTCAAGGTCACACTTACAGTTTGATGGTAATGGAATCCTGTATATATAACACACATTCGTGTCTGGACTGTACGTTTGTCATGCATTGAAGGATTTTCAACTTTGATGGCACAATTGTTGAGCACATGGAGAGGACAAAGGCTGTGAGACACCTCTTTTGGGAGCATTCGTCACTTATGAGGGACATCTCTTGTTTTCTTAATTGCATTTTTATATTTCACACATTTTGCTTAATACCTTATTTTGCTTCAAATTTATTGTTTATTTTTAATTAGTTTTAAACTTACGTTATTCTGAATAAAGTAACAAAAGATCAGCTTTATAGCTTGCCTGTTTAAGAATAAAATAGTAAGAGCTGTTCTCCTTAACTTGCAGACCACCTTTGCACCAAGAAACTTGGTAATATTTAAATCTTGCTTTGGTGACGCAGTTAAAACCTACATGGAAGTTTGCCTTCAATGCTGAAAAGCCTGTTAGTCTTGAAATTTTTAAACAAATCATGCTTATGTTTTAAATTAGAATTTTCAGTGTTAGATTATTTTAAATACTTGAGAGACTTGTTTTTGATTTTACGAAAACGTACATTAATTACAACTGTTTGTATGAAAAAGGATAAGTTTCGCGTTACAATTTACGTATTTTCTTCAAGTTTCTTTCAGTATTAGTATTTCAGATTTATACCTGCACCAAAATTTTATTTTGTTTGATAGTCGAGGATTCTGTTTAGTTTATAGTTCTTGTTTTTGTTGTTAACATATATTGTTTTAAAGGTCTTGTATATAGACAATTCATTATATAATGTGTTCTACGTTTTCTTGTGTTAATCCTTTATAGCCATCCAGTGGGTATTACTAGCGTGTCACTATTTTGTTTCAAGAAGGTCCTAAAGCTGTCATTTGAAATTGGCAATAATCTGACACAAAGTTTGGTTGCAAATTTCAGTATGATTTTCAGTCAAGAATCTGTCTCATTATTCAAAATATGTGTATTTACTGGTGCCATGATTAAGTTGTAAAATGTGTTTAATTTCTATATCATTGTGCAGAGCTTAATTCATTATGCTGTTGCCATTTGTGTACATTTTGAACTTTTTACCTTCCTTGGGAAGACTGTTGTGGTCATGTTAAAATATTTCTTTGTATCTTAATTCATCATTGTGATTTGTGGAAAGAACTGCAAACTGTAAACTGTGTACGATTTTTTACCCTTATCCCATTCTTTACCAATACTGTCATTTCGTGAATTTGTCAAAGATTTTTTTATTTGGGATTTGTTCGTAATGTACACTTTAAAACGTACATAACAATAATTTGCATTCCAGACAATAAAGTTTTAATAGATTTTATTTCAGCTTTTTAATTTAATATAGCTATGCCCAAGTTACTGTCTGTTTTCTAGTTAATCATAATTTATTTGTTTTTAATTTTTGATAGATTCAAGTTTTCTTGTTAAGTTCCTTTACTTTACAACGCCAGATTAAAAAAGTACAACACACATACCCAAGTTTTTCATAATTGTAACAGCTTAAAGTCTTTACAAAAAAGACGTTTTCAAGAAACTTTAAGACAGCATTAATTGCCACTTATACCAGTGGAAATCAGTTATATAACTTGGACTTCATTCCGCTTGTTTTTTGCCCTATTAATATGTGTTACATATTAAGCAGAATGTGATATTGTATGTAAAATGATATATTTATATAGTATAAGTTGTAAGACATATATATAATCTTGAAAATAAGAAATTTTGTATTCTAATTCTATAGCATTATCAAACATTTCTCGGTATATATACATATCTGTTTTTAAAAATGGGTACTTCCCATGAACCAATGGATGGAATCTCACCAAATTTGTTCTATAGCATTACTGCATTGTCCCTTTTTGTTTTTTTCTCTAATAAAAAATCATTATTGGTTACAGTAACGTTAGATACTTTAGTGCCAAAGTTATCAGCGCATAAGAGTGGTTATATTAACTTCCAGTAATAGTTTTAGTTCACTCACAGTGTAATAAACAATTGGCTAGCTGTGATACATCGTGTTGGTGTAAGTCAACTAAGTTTGAGACCAGTTTATGTAGCACTTTTTGCTGATGTCAAAACCTAAGCGGACATTTTTGCAACTACTTTAATCAAAATTAAGGTACATTCGTTATCTGATGTATGGATGGTGCTGATACCTGTACATGTATGTGGACACATAAGGTACTTAGTTGAATGTAGCAGAAACCGTTGATCAAGCTAACCTATGGATGATTTAAAGGTTAGTAAAATTCAATTGGGTCAAAACTATTATGATATTTTGGATGTTCTTTTTCATTTGTAGCATATATCAACTTTATTAAATCTGAGTATGCAGAAATACAAACCTTTGTGGTTAATGTCAATAAAACTTAAAACCTGAGGCTAGAGACATTAATATGTTAATATACGTTTTAGCAGGTTCAGATGTATCCATGATTATAAATATCTGCTCAATTTATCAATATTAGGTATAGAAAGTAAACAAAACTATTTAACTTAAGCTAGCCAAAACATAAATTTAGGTTTCACTCTATCTTGTGCAGTAATTGAATTGTGACTTGGTGACTAAATATACATTTAACATCTATATTTGGGCAGCAGATTTCAAAATATTTTAGACAAAAACAAAAAAAAATCCATGTCAAATAGGACATTTGCAGTAGATTTTAACCAAACTTTTAATAGTTCACATTTATTTCAAGTAGAAAGTCTTATTGAAGTAAAAGCTACATTTTTGAAAAAACGGAAGTCTTTGAAGGGAAATGGTGGGATATTTCGAAATTTCCTTCTGGTAAAACTCATCACTTGGTCAGAATGTATTTGACACATAATTTGCTGTTTTATTACCTGATCAATTTAGTCATATTTTTGTTTAGTAGTTTTTTATGAATCAGATTGTAAGCAAACCAAAGATATTTTCATTACGACCTATTGTGCAATATCGACTCTAAAATTTATAATTTTACCATGCTGTGTTTCATAGTTACTGTTCAACCTTCTTGTTGTACAGGTTAGTACCCATTAGTTATTGATGTTTGTTATCACATCGATGTCATTTTAATTTGAGTGTACATGTACTTGTTATATTCCCTAGCGAAAACGAACTGCATAGATCTGAACTATATTTTATCGGTAAAACAGTTGTTTTCTCAAAGACACACCATGAGACAGAGAGTGGAGGTTGAACCTTTCCAATTCCATCATATGTTTCAGACTTGTAAAACGAACATTTATTATTATTTTTAGGTAAAACTACATTGTACACTGTCACTGCAAATTGCAGGTTAATACCAAAACAAAGCATTATTCTAGTATACATGTAATTTCTTGGAGTACAGAGCTGAAATTTTTACACATGTGACAAAGCAAAGTATATGTAATTGGTCTAAAAATATCGTTACGATATTATCGTAAATTCCATGTATAAATTAACATTTTTGTTAAATGATGAATAATTTTTAAAAACTTGTTACTTTTTAAGCTGCAAATTTTATTTAAATTTTTCTTTGTTTTGTATTTCTAATGTCGACTGTTTAGCACTGTAGAACTTTAGTTCATTGGAAACCTTTGCAAAATAAAATGATCCCGAAACACATGTGTTGATTGTCTTTTACGTATAAGTTAGTGTTTATTAAGTCAAGTTTTAACAATTAACTAAAGAAACCTTATTAAGGGAGCAAGCGGTAGTGAGCGACCGGGGTTTCTTAATTGTTAAAATTTGACTTGATAAACTCTTACTTAGTGTTTAACCTCATTTGACATTTTGCATAGCCACTGATTAAGAGCGAACTCTTAAATAATTAAGTGATTTAAAATCCGCTGTTAGAATTCAATTTTATTTTAGGACAAGTGCAGTCAGTATTGCACATTTTGATTTTTCGACAGTTTGATCTCTATATGCTTCAGAAGGCTGGCAGGTACATGTATATACTCACAGGTTGCCGATGTTTTCTGTTGACTCGGGTGTATAAGGCCAGTGGCTCTGTTTGTATTTCAAATGCCACACAATTCAACATTGGTCCTGTATTTAGGGTATTACGTGTAATCTAGTGCGAACTTTCAGAAACTACTTTTACAAGCGGCATGGCCTAGCGCTTGTGTATATAGCGGTGTTCAGTGGTTCTTAGCCAGATGTGTTCTGCTTATGACCTCTAAGCTAAAATTCGCGCCAGCTCTACTTTTACTTATTTTGTATTGATTTGCATAGCAAAACTTTAAAGGAGTATGTGTCGACAACGCAGAGATTTAAAGTTTTGATAACTTGCATACATCATTGACTATCTGTATGTACTATAAAACTGTTGGCAAAATTGAATGTTAATTACAGAAACTTAAAATTTTTTGTCTGTCGATTTTCAAAATCGGTTTGAAGAAATGTCTTCAGGATTAATATCTATTGACAAACATACTCACCTCAATTAGGATTAGCTATTCTCACCACATACCATCCGTCGAACGTCCGTTCACCATAATATCTTCTTATGGCACTTTCTCTCAAATCCCTGGATGGAAATTGAAACACTGAAAATTGAAATAAGAATGGATGTTCTTGGTTGAAGGTCTACCACTATGACAGTTGTTCAACAAATTGCAATCCGTGTAGAACTGGCTTAGCAGATAAAGAGAAAAACTGAAAATCTTGCCAAAGACCGAAACTGTTGATATTTGGTATGTGTAGCATTGTATAGTGGTCTCTCAAATCATTCTTAGATATCAGAATTCGCCGGTATACGGACAAAATCCCCTATTTTCCTCCCAATGGCATGTCAAAATAATGTAGGGGATTTTGTCCCCCTATGTCATATTTTGTGTAGGGGATTTTGTCCTACAATCGAATTTGCCCCATCCTGGGCCACTGGTTTTACATAGAATTACACAGGAAAGAATTTCTTCCTTTACCACGAGGCAGAAAGTCTAAAATACTTCACGTTCATATCTTAAAGCAGCGTCACTGTAAGATCCGTTGGACACCAATTGGATACAATATGTAAATTCATAAATACACGATGAGTTAACTTTGATGTTATTCAACTGTTTGAAAGGGACAAAGCCTAGAACTATAACTATTGGATCATTATTTCATAATGTTTCAATTTGGGTAATTATAGGTTAACAAGTACATTTTTCAAGAATAACTCGTGTCTAAAAACGCCAATATAACGACCTTCTATTATAAGTCGCTATCAACGCAAAAATGTAAACTGTAATTAGTTTACCAACATAACCAGTTATTACTGCAATTCCGAGCTGAAAACTTGGAGACAAACAGGGACAGTACTACAATAAGTTTCAAATGTGCTACTAACTATTTTTAGCCATTGTAAGGACAGGTTTATTCCCCGGAAAAATTGGAAAACCCGGAAAATATTTAAGTAAAACCCGGATAAATCCGTTAAAGTATTTGCAAACCCGTTACAATGGGGACAAGTTTATTTCCCGGAAAAATTGGAAAACCCGGAAAATATTTAAGTAAAACCCGGAAAACAAAAAGCATGCTATAAAAGCTACATTTTTTGTCCGACTGAACTAAAACAGATGTCATTGTAAAGGTGACGCTCTGACGTTTCCAAATATATATAAAACTTTAACCCAAATTGAGTAGTTATTTCACAAATACCTTGGCAAAGTACGGTGTTTTTGGCTATTTTTGTCGCAATTTTTCAAAAAATGTAAAACCCGGAAATCAAAAAACATGTTCCAAAGACAATATTTTTCATCCGACTGATATAAAACTAGTATCATTGTAAAGCAGACGTTCTAACGTTTCCAAATTTATATGATGCATTTACCTAAAGTAAGTAGTTATAACATAACTACCTCTGCAAGTTAAGGAAATGTTGCTTATTGTTTTTGTTTAAATTTTTCAAGGAATATAATATACGGAAATTAAAAAACATGTTGCAAAGACAACATTTTTCATCCGACCAACATAAAACCGGTATCTTTGTGTAGGATATGTTTTATTGTTTCCAAATATATATAACACTTGAATCCAAAAAACGTAGTTATCACACAAATACTTCTGCCAAATTATGGTAATTTTGCTTATCTTTTGTGTCAAAAATATTACAGTACTTACGGAGAGCGTTCAGTTACAGATGGATAGAGTGTGATTTTTAGCTTAATAAAATACCGTTTGTCAGTCAGTCAGTCGGCACCAATTTTAAACACTATTGCTAAAGATATAATTACTTTGTTTCCATAAACATGATAAATTAAATACTATAATAGTAAATGTTTGAGATGTTCGGGGGATTTTCCATTAAGGTTTCCTTTTTGTAAGCACCTAATAATGTTTTGTCCAGAGCATAACTCCAAAAGTACTTGAGGGATTTACTTCAAACTTAATACACTGACATAGCACATTGGTAGGAAGTGCAGTGTGCAAGAACAATAACTCTACTTTGCCTACTTTTAGAGTTATTCCCCTTTATCAGATATACTTTCAAAGTTTTGTCCAGAGCATAACTCCAAAAGTACTTGAG
This sequence comes from Saxidomus purpurata, assembly GCA_022818135.1. Taxonomy (NCBI): domain Eukaryota; kingdom Metazoa; phylum Mollusca; class Bivalvia; order Venerida; family Veneridae; genus Saxidomus; species Saxidomus purpurata. The sequence goes on along the minus strand of JAFMSR010000757.1, from coordinate 29,333 downwards.
GGATTTTTTTCAAACTTAATACACTGACATAGCACATTGGTAGGAAGTGCAGTGTGCAAGAACAATAACTCTACCTTGCCTACTTTTAGTCAAATAGAAAAATATCATACCTATACTGATAATGAACATTAATATAATTTTGCAAACCTTCTCTTCATTGCCTTATTCTTTTTCCACTTACTTGAAAACTGTACTCAGCATGACCATAACTATACGGCTTTTTAAGGATTTCCTCTCACCAAGTAAAATGTATGAAAGTACAACTTTCAGGTAACTTCTTCCCTGCGGGGGGATTAACCATGTGTAACATGGCTCTTGTTTGACTAGTAGGGGGAAGGCGGGGAACAAGGACCTTCATACATTGATTACATTACTGAATAACAGTTAACTCAAAATGAAATTTTTCCACCATCTTTAATGCAAAAGAAAAGAATATTGACGAAGGATGACTTTTAACTACCTTATTCACCAAATATGGTTGATATCTAAAAGTGTGGCTGCATAATAAATGCCATCAGATTAATTGACTGCCCAAGTGATCACAGTATAACACATCGTTTTCTGCTGGGGTTGACCGATATGTCCTTGGTAGTCCTGGTTTGAGTGTCTTTATCTCCCTGATTTCAGTCATGTATGATTTTAGAAACTGTTATAATATTGTTGTATGTTTGTATTAAAAAGATGATATGGAGTGATCTTGAGAGGTATTAATTTTGTTTTTGTTTATGCCAAAATGTTAGGTGATTAATCTTATAATGAACATTTATAAACTTTCAGCAATGACTTTAATTTAAGGACTGTTGTTGATTTTTAATGTAGACAAGGTCTCTCAAGTTACACTGGTGATATATATCAAAAACAACTTTGATATTTACATAAATGATGTTTATATGATCATGCCCCCGTCGGTTGGCATTTTAAAATCACACTGTCCATGCGTCCGTCTGTGCATCCATCCTTACATTTTTCCTGTCCAGGCTGTAAATTTGTCATGCATTGAAGGATTTCAAAATATAATGTGTTGCATGCAAGACCCCCAAGTTTCTACCTCAAAGGTCAAGGTCACACTTTCAGTTTGAAGGTAATGGAGTCCATACACATTTGTGTCTGGTCTGTACCTTTGTCATGCTTTGAAGGATTTTAAAATAACTTGGCAGAAATTTTCATCACATCAAGATGACTTGTTCCGTGCAAGATCCACGTCACTACCTCAAAGGTCAAGGTCACACTTACAGTTTGATGGTAATGGAATCCTGTATATATAACACACATTCATGTCTGGACTGTACCTTTGTCATGCATTGAAGGATTTTCAACTTTGATGGCACAATTGTTGAGCACATGGAGAGGACACAGGCTGTGAGACACCTCTTTTGGGAACATTCGTCACTTATGAGGGACATCTCTTGTTTTCTTAATTGCATTTTTATATTTCACACATTTTGCTTGATACCTTATTTTGCTTCAAATTTATTGTTTATTTTTAATTAGTTTTAAACTTACGTTATTCTGAATAAAGTAACAAAAGATCAGCTTTATAGCTTGCCTGTTTAAGAATAAAATAGTAAGAGCTGTTCTCCTTAACTTGCAGACCACCTTTGCAAAACCTACATGGAAGTTTGCCTTCAATGCTGAAAAGCCTGTTAGTCTTGAAATTTTTAAACAAATCATGCTTATGTTTTAAATTAGAATTTTCAGTGTTAGATTATTTTAAATACTTGAGAGACTTGTTTTTGATTTTACGAAAACGTACATTAATTACAACTGTTTGTATGAAAAAGGATAAGTTTCGCGTTACAATTTACGTATTTTCTTCAAGTTTCTTTCAGTATTAGTATTTCAGATTTATACCTGCACCAAAATTTTATTTTGTTTGATAGTCGAGGATTCTGTTTAGTTTATAGTTCTTGTTTTTGTTGTTAACATATATTGTTTTAAAGGTCTTGTATATAGACAATTCATTATATAATGTGTTCTACGTTTTCTTGTGTTAATCCTTTATAGCCATCCAGTGGGTATTACTAGCGTGTCACTATTTTGTTTCAAGAAGGTCCTAAAGCTGTCATTTGAAATTGGCAATAATCTGACACAAAGTTTGGTTGCAAATTTCAGTATGATTTTCAGTCAAGAATCTGTCTCATTATTCAAAATATGTGTATTTACTGGTGCCATGATTAAGTTGTAAAATGTGTTTAATTTCTATATCATTGTGCAGAGCTTAATTCATTATGCTGTTGCCATTTGTGTACATTTTGAACTTTTTACCTTCCTTGGGAAGACTGTTGTGGTCATGTTAAAATATTTCTTTGTATCTTAATTCATCATTGTGATTTGTGGAAAGAACTGCAAACTGTAAACTGTGTACGATTTTTTACCCTTATCCCATTCTTTACCAATACTGTCATTTCGTGAATTTGTCAAAGATTTTTTTATTTGGGATTTGTTCGTAATGTACACTTTAAAACGTACATAACAATAATTTGCATTCCAGACAATAAAGTTTTAATAGATTTTATTTCAGCTTTTTAATTTAATATAGCTATGCCCAAGTTACTGTCTGTTTTCTAGTTAATCATAATTTATTTGTTTTTAATTTTTGATAGATTCAAGTTTTCTTGTTAAGTTCCTTTACTTTACAACGCCAGATTAAAAAAGTACAACACACATACCCAAGTTTTTCATAATTGTAACAGCTTAAAGTCTTTACAAAAAAGACGTTTTCAAGAAACTTTAAGACAGCATTAATTGCCACTTATACCAGTGGAAATCAGTTATATAACTTGGACTTCATTCCGCTTGTTTTTTGCCCTATTAATATGTGTTACATATTAAGCAGAATGTGATATTGTATGTAAAATGATATATTTATATAGTATAAGTTGTAAGACATATATATAATCTTGAAAATAAGAAATTTTGTATTCTAATTCTATAGCATTATCAAACATTTCTCGGTATATATACATATCTGTTTTTAAAAATGGGTACTTCCCATGAACCAATGGATGGAATCTCACCAAATTTGTTCTATAGCATTACTGCATTGTCCCTTTTTGTTTTTTTCTCTAATAAAAAATCATTATTGGTTACAGTAACGTTAGATACTTTAGTGCCAAAGTTATCAGCGCATAAGAGTGGTTATATTAACTTCCAGTAATAGTTTTAGTTCACTCACAGTGTAATAAACAATTGGCTAGCTGTGATACATCGTGTTGGTGTAAGTCAACTAAGTTTGAGACCAGTTTATGTAGCACTTTTTGCTGATGTCAAAACCTAAGCGGACATTTTTGCAACTACTTTAATCAAAATTAAGGTACATTCGTTATCTGATGTATGGATGGTGCTGATACCTGTACATGTATGTGGACACATAAGGTACTTAGTTGAATGTAGCAGAAACCGTTGATCAAGCTAACCTATGGATGATTTAAAGGTTAGTAAAATTCAATTGGGTCAAAACTATTATGATATTTTGGATGTTCTTTTTCATTTGTAGCATATATCAACTTTATTAAATCTGATTATGCAGAAATACAAACCTTTGTGGTTAATGTCAATAAAACTTAAAACCTGAGGCTAGAGACATTAATATGTTAATATACGTTTTAGCAGGTTCAGATGTATCCATGATTATAAATATCTGCTCAATTTATCAATATTAGGTATAGAAAGTAAACAAAACTATTTAACTTAAGCTAGCCAAAACATAAATTTAGGTTTCACTCTATCTTGTGCAGTAATTGAATTGTGACTTGGTGACTAAATATACATTTAACATCTATATTTGGGCAGCAGATTTCAAAATATTTTAGACAAAAACAAAAAAAATCCATGTCAAATAGGACATTTGCAGTAGATTTTAACCAAACTTTTAATAGTTCACATTTATTTCAAGTAGAAAGTCTTATTGAAGTAAAAGCTACATTTTTGAAAAAACGGAAGTCTTTGAAGGGAAATGGTGGGATATTTCGAAATTTCCTTCTGGTAAAACTCATCACTTGGTCAGAATGTATTTGACACATAATTTGCTGTTTTATTACCTGATCAATTTAGTCATATTTTTGTTTAGTAGTTTTTTATGAATCAGATTGTAAGCAAACCAAAGATATTTTCATTACGACCTATTGTGCAATATCGACTCTAAAATTTATAATTTTACCATGCTGTGTTTCATAGTTACTGTTCAACCTTCTTGTTGTACAGGTTAGTACCCATTAGTTATTGATGTTTGTTATCACATCGATGTCATTTTAATTTGAGTGTACATGTACTTGTTATATTCCCTAGCGAAAACGAACTGCATAGATCTGAACTATATTTTATCGGTAAAACAGTTGTTTTCTCAAAGACACACCATGAGACAGAGAGTGGAGGTTGAACCTTTCCAATTCCATCATATGTTTCAGACTTGTAAAACGAACATTTATTATTATTTTTAGGTAAAACTACATTGTACACTGTCACTGCAAATTGCAGGTTAATACCAAAACAAAGCATTATTCTAGTATACATGTAATTTCTTGGAGTACAGAGCTGAAATTTTTACACATGTGACAAAGCAAAGTATATGTAATTGGTCTAAAAATATCGTTACGATATTATCGTAAATTCCATGTATAAATTAACATTTTTGTTAAATGATGAATAATTTTTAAAAACTTGTTACTTTTTAAGCTGCAAATTTTATTTAAATTTTTCTTTGTTTTGTATTTCTAATGTCGACTGTTTAGCACTGTAGAACTTTAGTTCATTGGAAACCTTTGCAAAATAAAATGATCCCGAAACACATGTGTTGATTGTCTTTTACGTATAAGTTAGTGTTTATTAAGTCAAGTTTTAACAATTAACTAAAGAAACCTTATTAAGGGAGCAAGCGGTAGTGAGCGACCGGGGTTTCTTAATTGTTAAAATTTGACTTGATAAACTCTTACTTAGTGTTTAACCTCATTTGACATTTTGCATAGCCACTGATTAAGAGCGAACTCTTAAATAATTAAGTGATTTAAAATCCGCTGTTAGAATTCAATTTTATTTTAGGACAAGTGCAGTCAGTATTGCACATTTTGATTTTTCGACAGTTTGATCTCTATATGCTTCAGAAGGCTGGCAGGTACATGTATATACTCACAGGTTGCCGATGTTTTCTGTTGACTCGGGTGTATAAGGCCAGTGGCTCTGTTTGTATTTCAAATGCCACACAATTCAACATTGGTCCTGTATTTAGGGTATTACGTGTGAATCTAGTGCGAACTTTCAGAAACTACTTTTACAAGCGGCATGGCCTAGCGCTTGTGTATATAGCGGTGTTCAGTGGTTCTTAGCCAGATGTGTTCTGCTTATGACCTCTAAGCTAAAATTCGCGCCAGCTCTACTTTTACTTATTTTGTATTGATTTGCATAGCAAAACTTTAAAGGAGTATGTGTCGACAACGCAGAGATTTAAAGTTTTGATAACTTGCATACATCATTGACTATCTGTATGTACTATAAAACTGTTGGCAAAATTGAATGTTAATTACAGAAACTTAACATTTTTTGTCTGTCGATTTTCAAAATCGGTTTGAAGAAATGTCTTCAGGATTAATATCTATTGACAAACATACTCACCTCAATTAGGATTAGCTATTCTCACCACATACCATCCGTCGAACGTCCGTTCACCATAATATCTTCTTATGGCACTTTCTCTCAAATCCCTGGATGGAAATTGAAACACTGAAAATTGAAATAAGAATGGATGTTCTTGGTTGAAGGTCTACCACTATGACAGTTGTTCAACAAATTGCAATCCGTGTAAAACTGGCTTAGCAGATAAAGAGAAAAACTGAAAATCTTGCCAAAGACCAAAACTGTTGATATTTGGTATGTGTAGCATTGTATAGTGGTCTCTCAAATCATTCTTAGATATCAGAATTCGCCGGTATACGGACAAAATCCCCTATTTTCCTCCCAATGGCATGTCAAAATAATGTAGGGGATTTTGTCCCCCTATGTCATATTTTGTGTAGGGGATTTTTTCCTACAATCGAATTTGCCCCATCCTGGGCCACTGGTTTTACATAGAATTACACAGGAAAGAATTTCTTCCTTTACCACGAGGCAGAAAGTCTAAAATACTTCACGTTCATATCTTAAAGCAGCGTCACTGTAAGATCCGTTGGACACCAATTGGATACAATATGTAAATTCATAAATACACGATGAGTTAACTTTGATGTTATTCAACTGTTTGAAAGGGACAAAGCCTAGAACTATAACTATTGGATCATTATTTCATAATGTTTCAATTTGGGTAATTATAGGTTAACAAGTACATTTTTCAAGAATAACTCGTGTCTAAAAACGCCAATATAACGACCTTCTATTATAAGTCGCTATCAACGCAAAAATGTAAACTGTAATTAGTTTACCAACATAACCAGTTATTACTGCAATTCCGAGCTGAAAACTTGGAGACAAACAGGGACAGTACTACAATAAGTTTCAAATGTGCTACTAACTATTTTTAGCCATTGTAAGGACAGGTTTATTCCCCGGAAAATTGGAAAACCCAGAAAATATTTAAGTAAAACCCGGATAAATCCGTTAAAGTATTTGCAAACCCGTTACAATGGGGACAAGTTTATTCCCCGGAAAAATTGGAAAACCCGGAAAATATTTAAGTAAAACCCGGAAAACAAAAAGCATGCTATAAAAGCTACATTTTTTGTCCGACTGAACTAAAACAGATGTCATTGTAAAGGTGACGCTCTGACGTTTCCAAATATATATAAAACTTTAACCCAAATTGAGTAGTTATTTCACAAATACCTTGGCAAAGTACGGTGTTTTTGGCTATTTTTGTCGCAATTTTTCAAAAAATGTAAAACCCGGAAATCAAAAAACATGTTCCAAAGACAATATTTTTCATCCGACTGATATAAAACTAGTATCATTGTAAAGCAGACGTTCTAACGTTTCCAAATTTATATGATGCATTTACCTAAAGTAAGTAGTTATAACATAACTACCTCTGCAAGTTAAGGAAATGTTGCTTATTGTTTTTGTTTAAATTTTTCAAGGAATATAATATACGGAAATTAAAAAACATGTTGCAAAGACAACATTTTTCATCCGACCAACATAAAACCGGTATCTTTGTGTAGGATATGTTTTATTGTTTCCAAATATATATAACACTTGAATCCAAAAACGTAGTTATCACACAAATACTTCTGCCAAATTATGGTAATTTTGCTTATCTTTTGTGTCAAAAATATTACAGTACTTACGGAGAGCGTTCAGTTACAGATGGATAGAGTGTGATTTTTAGCTTAATAAAATACCGTTTGTCAGTCAGTCAGTCGGCACCAATTTTAAACACTATTGCTAAAGATATAATTACTTTGTTTCCATAAACATGATAAATTAAATACTATAATAGTAAATGTTTGAGATGTTCGGGGGATTTTCCATTAAGGTTTCCTTTTTTGTAAGCACCTAATAATGCTGTAAAATTATGTTCTGCGTAGCAATCATTCTAATTGAATATACAACTTTCAACTTTTTTTCTTACTCTCAAAATCAATGCAAAAATGAGGTAAAAATAATAAATACATACAGCGTTATCGAGGACACAAGACAAGACTGCAACGGTTGCATAATCACATCATACCAATCATCTACGTGTTAATATTGGATATTAATCCTATCAAGTATACAGTTGTATATTGGCGCGTATCTTTTGGCAGGTGTCATGCGATTAATACACAAACTATTATACTTTATGAAATCTGATGGGGAAAAAAACAACAACAACATTAACAGCTATACTTCTCTTTATGCATGAGAACTTCTTAGATTGTTGCAAATAAACTATAATAATTTCTTCGGCACTAACAAAACATCTTATTTAGTGATTAAAATAAATGCGTTACACTGCACATATGGGACAATTGTACAAATTCTTATGTCAATCATAGTGAATATATTTTACTACTAAACTTAATTTATGTTATAACTTTTCAATATAAATATTAACCTGCATCATACTATGATTTCATTATTTAATATGATATATAGATACCAGAATATATATAGATAATATAAGCTCTTTTAGCATAAAAAATAAACAACGGAGCAACTTCAAAAATCACTTGTTCTGACAACAACTGAGTAGTTCTATATCCAGGATATGAAAACACGGAATAAGATCCCTTACACAGATATTCCGACAAGTACTTTGTCTGACTATGTCCTATTACAAATGCCATACTTTAATACTCAATAACACACGAAACACAAAATGCACAAAATTACCTCAAGCCACAGGAAATCACAAGTTTTCACATCTTTTTTTTTTGCTTAAAAATTGCTATTTCAACACAATGATTTTCAAACAGAGCGGTATAGTCTTCTAATTAGCAATTAAGAAAATCCACAACATTAATATCGTTTCATTAAAGCCGCTCATATATCACACCTAACACGTGTTAAATGATTTTGGACACCTGAAAATTTTGCTTTTAATCAGAGAACCGATCATATTTGTTTGATCTTTACATAAAAATATACAACGACTATATTGTTATTATTTACAATAACAGATTATAATGTCAATTTTGTTAATTATAGAAAAATGTTTTATTTCATGAAAGTATATTCCTTGAAATAATTAGTCAAACAACTACTTATTTGGACTTAAAGTTTTAAAAATAAAATCTACATTCAATGTTGCCTTCATAAAAATGATTTTATTAAATTTCTTATATTGTAAATCTTGACAACTTGAAGCAAAACTAGCTAATATTAGCTACATTTGCAGAAGCATTTGTGTGATAACTACGTACATGTACTTTGGATTAAAGTTTCATATATATTTGGAAACGATAAAACGTATTTTTCACAAAAATACCGGTTTTATGTTGGTCGTATGAAAATTGTTGTCTTTGCAACATGTTTCTTAAATTCCGGAAAGTATTTTCCTTGGTAATCCTTAAAAGTTGAAGCAAAAATTGCTTACATTAGCTAAATTTGTAGAGGCGTTTGTATAATAACTACTTACTTCGGATTTAAGTTTCATATAAATATGGAAACCATAAAATGTATACTTTACAAAGATACCGGTTTTATGTTGGTCGGGTGAAAAAATATTGTCTTTTCAACATGTTTTTTAATTTCCGTATATTATATTCCTTGAAAATTTTAAACAAACAAATAAGCAAAATTGCCCTAACTTGTAGAGGTATTTTTATTATAACTACTTACTTTTGGTTAAAGTATCATATATATTTGGAAACGTTAGAACGTCTGCTTTACAATGATACTAGTTTTATATCAGTCGGATGAAAAATGTTGTCTTTGGAACATGTTTTTTGATTTCCGGGTTCTATATTTTTTGAAAAATTGCGACAAAAATAGCCAAAAACACCGTACTTTGCCAAGGTATTTGTGAAATAACTACTCAATTTGGGTTAAAGTTTTATATATATTTGGAAACGTCAGAGCGTCACCTTTACAATGACATCTGTTTTAGTTCAGTCGGACAAAAAATGTAGCTTTTATAGCATGCTTTTTGTTTTCCGGGTTTTACTTAAATATTTTCCGGGTTTTCCAATTTTTCCGGGGAATAAACTTGTCCCCATTGTAACGGGTTTGCAAATACTTTAACGGATTTATCAATGATTCTTGAATATAATCTAATTCATCTTTTGAACACAATAACGACACAAGTGCGAAAATTCGTGACAGCATAGACCCTGGTTTGGCAAATTCCACCATTTTTTCAGCGTAAAAGTTAAAATTGGCCCAAATTTACGAACTGCTTTATTACTTACCCACTTTTTAACAAAATGAATGACTGCGGACACTTTCCAACCCCTTTCTCAATGTTGTTAAGAAAAGCCTGAATCCACATGTAAATATTTCCCCTGATCCCATAAAATGAAAGTTTGTGAAGGAGTCTCCTATGATCAACGACATCAAAAGCTTTACTAAAGTCCATGATTGCAACGTCAACTTGGCCTCGTTTAACTGACTGGGTAAGATCATGCAGGAAACATACTAGCTGTGTTTCACAAGATCTACGTGAACGAAAACCATGTTGGTTGTCAACCAAAATGTTTGAGTCTAATTGGTCAAGAGTGTTACTGACAACAATATATTCAAGTAGTTTACATGCGATACAGGTTAAAGACACAGGACGATAGTTACTTGCTTTAAACTTTTCACCTTTTTTAAATACAGGGATGACATTTGCCTGGTTCCATTCTGCTGGTAAAGTCCAGTTTGTAAAGATTTATTGAAAAGAATAGTGAAAATTGGTGCAGTTTCTTTGGCACATTCTCTAAGTAGCCTGGGTTTTATAGTATCAGGCCCTGCTGCCTTGTAAGGGTTTAAATCATTCAATAATTTTAAAACACCATTTTCAGTAACATGTATGTCTTGCATATCAGGGTATGGACTATCACCTAGGTCAGGGAGATATGAGTTGTCTGGTTTTGTAAAGACAGAGGAAAATTGCCGATTTAATATGTTGGCTTTGTCTATAGAATTTGACTTTAAAATACCTTCATCCCTAAGTGGGGCAACTTTAATAAAACCCCAAAACTTCGTCGTTGTCTCATATTTATGTTTTGAAGAATCACAAACAATATTGTTTATATAAACCCAGTAAGATGTTCTTGTTGTCTTTTGAATTAAAGCTTTCAATTTTTTTAGTTTGGCAAGGAGATGTGCTTTTTAACCTTTTTTGACTTTAGCATATATCCTATCCCTTTTCTTAATTAATTTCTTTATATTCATCCGTGGAAGATGTTGCTTTCCATTTACAGTTTTGGTTGGTATATGTTTACTGGTTAAACCTTGCAGTGTAGATGTGAAACTATCCCAAAGTTCTTGTACATTTAAATTATGGGACATAGATTTTAGCTTCTCATAATATGAATTAATTTTTTTTTTAATACTCTTCCAGTCAACTCGTACTTTTTTACGCCGTTTCACAATCCGGTAATATAATAAATCCTGGGGACAATTAGTCAATTAATGTATTGATTATTGTTTCCAAATATCACTTTTTTGCCATGTTTTCAATCAACTGGCTTCATCATCTTTGTAAGCAGATCATGCTATGACGATGACACCAATGACTGTTTCTTTTGATGAACAGTTGCTGTAATAAAATTGAGACGCTTTATTCTAAAAGACCGATTAATCTTGAAAAAATATAATCATATAATAAGATCAAACCAGATAAACAAGTATCCTAGATATTATCCAAACATCGATGTTCCTCAGTCGTGTAGACACTAAAAACCAATATCAGTTTAAACGTTGAACCATAATTTTGAGCTGTTTTGTATAGTTTAACAAAAAAGGAATAGTGTTACAATATTTCTATCTTAATATTCGTAATATTATTTTTTTCTTATTGGAGTCATAGAATCCTATCAATTGTTTGATTTGGTAATCTGATATTTCCATAAAATGCCTGATTGCTTAATTGCTGCATTGTACACTTCCGACTGTTCACGTATTAGTCTTTTCCATTTCTTTTCGCCCTCTAGCTGTTCCATAACACGTTCAAGATTAGAAGCCTGGCCATCTCTCTCAAGAACCGTAAGCCGTGCTGCAAGAACAATGTATCCACCTGAAGAGTACAAACCTAAGTGTAAGCTAGGCGTTTTCTCTCACATGTCCCCACCTCCAAGGTTCATCACTGCAAAGCTAACATTCACCTCATTTTATTATGAAGCGACACTTGCCTCATCAACACAACTCAATGAAAACTGTATGATAATATTGAAATTTTACGAAGAAGTATTCCAAAAGATGATGTAAAATTGTACTGAACACGTATTGGCATAGTAACTGTCGAACCACGTGATAAAGAGATTATTGTTCCATGTGTAAGGATGTATATTTGAAAAAGGGTGTCTGTGACCTCCCTACTTGCGTAAAGTTAAGTCAATTTTACATAAACTGTTTAACTGTTTTTGTGTCTTTGTCAAGAACGTTATTTTGCTATGCACTTTTCGTGAATGATATGCTCATAATGTATACAAAATAAACGAGCTCGGTTATGTCAAGGGATATCTTAATGTTACTATGTTTTACAGATTATTGTATCTGTAGAACATCTGGTACCTGGTTTAACTATCCGAATCATCTCGCTGAGAGCTTCGCATGGCACGTGAGCTGATTCTGCAAATATACCGCAGCCTGTTACCACATCATACGAATCTATAAAAGTTGAAAATTTACATGTTAAAGTGGAATTATGCGCATTCTTCCAAGTAAACATCCAGCTGAAATAGGTGTGTGTACAAAAGGGTAGAGAAAATAAGAGCTTTTAACCCAAAAAAACAAACTCTTCCCGCTACCAGTACGAAATAATAACTTTCCAAATATTACTTTTCTTATTTTGACTAGGAGAGTCTTTTTAGAAGAAAAAAAACAACTGCATGCAGGAATGCTTCCCTTCCACTGCCGAAATCTCTACCAACAACACAAGGGAGATCACTGCGAAGAAAGGAACTACATTTTATCAGTCAGATTTTTTATTTCTAAAGCACCAACTCCAAATACTAATGCCACATTATAATTTATTTAACACATTTAAATGCACAGCAACCAACAATTGCTTTTATAAAACTGTCACCAAAAATACACAATGTGCAGTAAGATGCGCATAATGTCACTTTAATTATATAAAAAATGCCATAATTATCCTCATTCGTTAAAGACGAATTGATTTTCAGACAAAAAGATAATGTTCCCCACCCCCAACTTTCTATTACGAATACGCTTTATGTCTGTAGTGCTACATTATATGTACTTTGTGAAATTGCTGCAGGCTTTATATAGTTTCAGTATTTGAGCTGTATCGTGCGCATGGGTGCATCTGAGTGCGGTCTGGTTTATAGCGGAGCTTTGATTTATGGTGTCTGGTGATGCTTTTTTTCTATATTCTTTAATGTGTTAGGAGAAAAACGATTTTATATGAAAAACTATTTCTTGTTGGCTGGACTTTTGGATTAAAATGTACTGGTTCGAAATGTTTAAAATTTATGTAAACCATTTTAATCAAAAGAAACTCGGTATTTTCATTTAAACAATTGCCTTAAAGTAACGGAGTATTTCAGTCACGAAAGTAAAAATCGCACACCGAGTAAGTATAGGTTGCACTGTAGGTTTTAAATATCTTTCATTGGAAGTGTTTATTTACCTGCTTCAAAAGACGACTGTTCTGCCTTCAGGTAGTCAATAAAATAATGCTGGTACACAGAACCCTGTTTCGCTACCTTCAGCATACATTCGTTCGGTTCAAGTGCATCAACATGTACAAATCCTCTTTGTTTTAACTGAAACAGATCATTTGGACTTTAATCATAATATTTTGTATTGGCAACTGAATGTTTTTAGCTCTTAAGAATAAGGAGGCTATTGCACTGGCGCCGGCGTCGCCGTCGTCGTCTGCGTTGGTTAAAGATTTTTTATAAATGCTAATATCTTCTATACCATCAAACATAATTATTTACTTCATACTTGTTTCTAATGGTAATAAAGACAACTGCAGCAATCACATAACTCGGCAAACCATATTTGCATAGTTATCATAAATATCTCGAACTTTTTTTAATAGTTTTATCTTAATACTTACACATTTACACAATATACTTATTTCCCCTTCCTACCCAATCTGGAAAAAAACATTTCTCATTTTTTGTTTTGTAAGTTTCACCTTAATTCTTACACAATAATACAATATACATATTCTTAGACATAAACCCATTTTACTGTGACAAGCCCTCCAGTAGTCGAGCATGCTGTCATGAGACAACTCTTGTATGGTTTAGTATCGCTTAAACCTTAAAATTAATTTGTTACGGTAGCCGGTGCAACGAGTACCCGGTTAACCGGTTACTCGATCGAACGTCCGAATACCCGGTTAGCAAAATGTTAATCGAGTACTAGTACAGTCATCCTAGCTCAAAAATATGCTAAAGTGGGAATAAATTTGAACAGAAATGAAACATGTATTTTCAGTATCACCAACATCTGTAGTTTCAGAAACCACAAAGTTCCCAAAAGTTCCATTGGTGGAAATAGTTTATTTTCAAGGTCAAGGTCACGCCCTATAAATGTTAAATAGGTTTAAGTTCACCATTACTTACTGCATCTTTTGCAATATTTTGGTATATTTTAATGGTTTTTGTATTATTTCTTTCAAACATTTTGATTAGCAATCTATTTTGAACATTTTACAGACATTTTTACACTTGACCTCTAGTTGAAGGTCAAGGTCAAATGGTTGTTTTTAGTAACAAACACGTAATTTAACTTTGCATTGCCTGGTCATTTGTTTATTTTCACTTTTCTCTTGTTTCTTCTTTTGTTTAATGAAAACTGACTACTTTTACATGCAAAACAATTAACAGTGATAAGAAATAGAAATACAAGCTGAATGAAAATATATAAACAGGTTAATAGGATTTCTGCGAAGAACAAGTACAAGACTCCTACCTCCGGTTTTAAACTTCTTACTTTGTCATATAAAATGTCTGGCTCGATGCTAACGCCTTCAACCAAAAGGGTAAAGTTATCTCGAGTCAGCAAACTAAACCACTTCCGTTATTATATTAGAGGCTAGTTATGATGTAACAGAAAACATACACAAAGGAAATCAAAGCACTGAAGGGACTTGTGTTGCTCGGGAATGCAGAATGATATGAATAATCGTTTTTCGAAAACCATAAAACTAATTTTGAAAACCTTCCTCATCAGATTTTATTCAAGTAAATCTGTGGTATTTAAATCAAGGTTTACTGCCATTTTATGTTGAGGTATGGTAATGTCTACATATATTTTGTTTTTGCAACAAATATATACCAAAACAAGAAATTATCAGTGATCTCATTTTCATTCACAAATTCTTCATTATTGAAGACAACCGTACTTGACAGATGCTCTCTTTATTAAAATTCCCTAATGAAGACTATGAAGGATATTAATGTATGTTGCCTGACATCAAATTACGGAAATTCCCACTTAAATCATAAAAAAACAAATTCCAAAAGATAGTGAAGATAGGTAACAGTTGGTTAAGAACCAAACTTCTAGAAGTTCTGAATTGATACGTACGAACGAATTAACATTTGCTGATGATAATTGAACTTAAAACATTAAAGTACAGCATTCCCATTTTAATCATAAAAATGCAAAGGAAATGCCCAAATTACTGGCCAAGAGAGATAAATTTTCATAAAAATAGATATAGTAATATAAAGCTATTAGTATTACTGAATAGAAAAACATGAAAGACATTAACACATGTTGGCAATAATCAATCGAAGTTTTAAATCCAGTAACAGATATTCCTACTTTAAAAAAGATGGGGAGTAAGTGGGACATATCTCAAGTAAATGCGCTGGTGTGTGGTGCCGAAAGACCACACACGCAACAGCTTTAGTTTTTCAAACATTTGTATGAGCATCAAGTCTGTTGTGTCCTGTTCTGAATACTGAATACCTTGTTCCCATTTGTCTAGTAGATGGTAGCCATTTTTCTGCCTCTACACTCTTGTAAGAATCTTAGTCGCCATGAGCTTTAATATTTTCATAAGCGACTATGGAGTGACTGGTCGACTCTTATCCCTTGATTTGTCGATTGGTCTGCTAGTGTTTTTGTATGCATCCATTTGAGTGACACTTTCTTCTTCTCGCTGAACATGTTTATGGCAGGGATTACAATTTGACATAAGCCAATGCTTTATGGACTGATAGAGCATCTGTTAGAAGGACTACTCCATGACAGTCCTTTTCTGACTCTTCAGCAGTTTTCGATGCTGTATGATGGCTTCTATTTCTGCTTTGTAGTTGTAACAGTGCATGCCTGCTTGTATGCTAACTATCTCTGACCCACCAGTTGTGTACATTGTGAAAATACCAGCACCGCCATCTTGTATAGCAGCTGTAGCAGTCCGAGTACATATGCGTCTATGTCTCTGATGGATAATCTTCTGAGAACATAGCTTGTGCTATGGATCTCTTGATATTTTCATCTTCCACAAGTTGGAACCCAGTACTGTAGTGCAGATATTAATGTTTGACATGTTGTACATCTGTGGCTCCGGCAGATCCCACTGATCAAAAGTTGTCGGTGACCCAAGATAGGCAGCATTTGCTTTTGTCAGCTTCTTGGATTCATGGACACAGTTCTGTCTTTTCAGACGATGGGGCCTAAAACTTTGTTTTCATGTGGTGATCTGGCAAGAACTGGTACTTGCTGCCTTGCATTTGCGCTTTCGCATCCCTTCTCTTACCAATAAGTAGAATGGCAGTGACTTCCTCTATTGCCTTAAAATTGTCAAGTAATTATTCTTAAGGCCTTGTTTTGGATCTTATCCGGCACTTGTTGATTTGTATTTGTGTCCATCGTCTTAGCTGTAGAGCTGTATTTAAGGTGGGCCTCACTGTTCCCAAGTATACTGTATTCAGTATCTTCTCATTCCCTCACTTAGTTAGTGTCAACTAACTTATGTATTATCGCTAGCTTTATTGTCTCCTGTGTTTACATGTACGCACCAGTCTTCTGTCTATGTTGAAAGCATGTCCGCAGGTTGCTGCATCCTAAATATAGCAGTTGATGCATCGAAACACAATGTAGTCTGCATAGAGGAAGCTTTAAATCCTCTTGGAAGCTTTTTTGAAAAGAAGAAAGAGGGTGGGTGACAATACATTTCATTGAGGGCCACTATGTGGTTGTAAGAATTTACAACTTTGTATCCCATCAACACAGACTCTAGCCCTTGCATTGAAAATATAGGACTTGTTCTATTTGTACATTGTGCCCCTGATTGATTCCATTCCGTAGTAGCTTCACAAGCTGACAGTTAGTCCAGACTTTATCGAATGCTCTTTGGAGATCAATCCAACTAAAAAGTGTTACTTCTTTTTCTTCGATTGCATCTTCGACCTCCTGGGCAAGGTATGTAGTCTGGTTTTCTGTTGAATCCAGCTTGTTTTATTGTTTGCTTGAGCTAGAATTTGGTTGATGTCCACGTGCATGTACCATTTCATTCCCTGATTCAGTGTTTGCACAATCATCTAGAATTCGGCTGATAGTAATACTAAATATGAGACTATGTGACAAATAAATATATGCTGACAAAAAATAAAACTTGAATAATCTGTTTAAGTAATTACTACTTTAAACATCAAAAAACAAGAAAGTGACCCAAAAGTTGGTCAAACTGATACATTTTCACCCATTTTAACAAAAATCAAGGTGCTAGTAGAATAGAAAAAATATGAAGGATATAAATGTTGACAATAATCAAATTTAAACTAGATAGGTGTTCAGTAGAACACTTAATTGTGTCGCCCTTCCTCTTACACTTAGTCATAATAACCAATAATTTCGTGACAAAATCGAAGTACAAAAAGGGGCATAACTCTGTCAAATATGATCTTGACCTAGAAAATATGGCATCATGTCCCTTTTGTCATAAGCTATACAATTTGAAAGTTTGATGAAGAAATCTTAAGACTGGCAAAATTATAGCCAATGTTAGGTTCTCATGACAAAATCTAAGTACAAAATGAGCATGCCTCTGTCAAAAATTACCTTGACCTAAAAAATTGGACGGCATCACGAGACTTTTTTCATAAGCAATATAATTTGAAAGTTTGATGAAGAAAACTTAAGAAATGGCAAGGTTATAGCCAACATTATGTTTTTCTGACGGACTGGTCCAACTGACAGACAAAGCGATCCCTGTGTATCGCATTTTCTCCGAAAGGGCGACACGTAAATGAAATACAGAAAATATGATTTAAAACATAAAAAATACATGAAAATTACCCAAAATTGTTTGTGATTATGGACTCGATTATTTATACTCGAAAAAAAGATAAATAAAAATTGCAAAAATCACCTCTTACATAAAGTCATAAATCATTGCTATTTGATTACTCTAACTAACCGTGTTAACTTGTCATTATTCTAATTCCGGATCGTTATCCAAACATGTCAGGTAATATGCGAGAATTATGTTGTTTAATCCGCTACATGCAATCAAGGTCTTTCCAATGATACCATGCTTATTAAAACTGGTATTTAAATAACAAAATGAAGGCCAGTTTTGCAGACTTATATCGGATACCTTAGGACAATAAACCGGTTAACTCGCTAAGTGTGATAAAAACACGGTGTGATAAACGCTTCCAGGTAAAAATCAATAACCGAGACAAGATTAATTTTGTTTGTTCGTTTGTTATTGTGCTTATTAGGTCCATCAAAGAATAAAAAGGAATAACAAAAGTGTCCAACAGTTCTTACTTTTAAAGTTATCAAATAAAAAAATGTACTTATTCTTTAAGAACGAACTGTTGGATATTTATTATTTATCAAAGGACTGAGAGTGCTGGAGGATCGATTGTCTCTGAACAACACAGTCTGCACACGTACATGTGTAAATATCAGGACAACATAGACTGTACACATACATGTGTGAATATCAGGACAACCCTTGCACGAGTAAGTTATAAACTGTCCACAAATTTTGACCTTTCACTATTTGTGTAAACTTTACTTTTGAGATAGGAACCCATGTGATTACATTATGTCATTCAGTGACTACGTTCAACTACCCTATGAAGTATTAAGCTGTGAATCGTAACTGAGAAATGGATTTTCACAAAACTGAACTGAAAGTTTATGGGTTGAACAACTTTAAATGTCATTCAAAAGTTTAGGGATATGCCCAATAAGGTTGATTGTATTGTGCGAATTAATTCGGATTTAACGTCGCACCCAACAGCTAAGGTCATATTGCAACTTCCGGCTTTCATGGAGGAGGAAGACCCTGGGTGCCAATTCCCTGTATTATAATTTGGGGGTCATTTAGAAACTCCGAGGGTCATACCCTTTATTGTAAAACAATAAAAGGCATGACTATGTGTTAAAGAAGTTTTATCCAGTTTACTTATGTAAAACTGCATGTGATACATCACAAAATGGTGGGTAATCAAAGGGTTGGCAAGACAACAGTTGTTTCTCTTTGGATGCTCTCCATTTTGTCACTGCATCTCAAAAGTCAAATTTGTTCACAAAGCGAATTTTTCATAAGTGCATTCAACCATAAACTTGGATATTATTTGGCACACTTAAACCCCTTTCAATAGTGACAGTCTGATCGAAATGACTACAAAATGATCATTAAAATCACTCAGAAAGACGTTTTTGTTTCCCCTATTAAGGTTCGTCGACCATCTCTTGCTGTAAGCCTACGATCTATACCGACGGTATCATAGGAATCAACACACACAAAAACGCAATGTTACAAAAATGCGGGTCGATCCGAAATGAGACGACAACGACGAGCAATAGGGTCAAAATTAGACATATCCCATACCGGAAGCGTATTTTATCAACAATCTATCTTGCATTTCGAAGCGTTTTGAGAGGTTTGGAAATGTTGTTTTTGTAGTAATTTGATCATACACATTTTAATTGCGTCATAGAAGACGCTCTTTGCTATTTCTGTTGCGTCATTGACAAAATGAATGCGTCAAAACCGCAGAAAACGCGCTCTCGCGGAAACACTGAATTTAGTGTATCCGATGTATACGTTGTCCACGGGTCTTACATTTCTCATGTCACACCGGTCTGACGATAAAAACCGCGTAGGAAAATAGTTCTATACAGAACAGATACCGCGTCGATTTAAGTTACAAATTAGTTATCTTAATATCTTTACTTTGTTTAAATATTCTTAAACCTTAATAGTTTTGTTATGTTAATTGTACTGTTGGTATTGAGCAATCCTTGTTTGTTAATTTTGTAATCAGTAGAAGTGTTTGACTATGCTTAGTCCTACACTGTTATACTGAAAATTTTGAGATTTGTTATATTTTATTATGTATTATACTGTTTGTATAATACATACATAAACCTTTGTTCTATTTGAACTCCGAATTTAGATATAACAGCTTTTAGGTTAAATTTTCTACTTAGACTAGGGTGGTTGTTTACATAATTCTGCCGAGCCCTCTGTTTAGTAGATTATTTCTGATTGGCCCTTAGATTTGTCTGCTGCGTCGTGATTGGTTAATTTACTATCCGTTTTTTGGACTTATATATCGAGCTTGTCACGTGGTTTTTTTTTATAGCCACTTGTTTACATGTATGTTTTCTGTAAGAGTTATAATAATGTAGAAAACCTGCATTTTTTGTCGTTTTTTGTTAATTTAAAGCAATCTTGATTGGGTTTTTGTGTTTCATTAATTATATACACCTTGTATAATATATCCTTTGGCCTGAGACTCAGTGGAATTTCTATGTTAAAAGTTTCAAGAGGTTTTTTTTGCAGCTTGGCCCGTGTTTTTCGCGTTATTTTTATGCATCTTATTCTCAACTTGCTTTATTTTTTTAGATATTCTTGTTGTAATCCGTTAGTCTGATCTATGGGTTACATGAGACAGCAATAACTCTATGTGATACTTTTTCTTTCTACAAGTTAAAGGTTGTTATTCATACTGTAGTTTATTGGGGGTGTATTTGTGTTTTAACCTCATGGGGTTGGGGTCTATATGACCTTTGGCCGTATAATCGTCATTCGGAGTTCTTCTACTTTTTACGTTATTATATACATACCTTAAGCCCTACGTTGTCATTTACTGTACAAGTGTTTGGTTAATGTGCATGAAAGTATTTGTTAAAATGTTTGTGCTATACAGTATAGCTAATACTACTTAATTTCCACAAACGTGGTATTTGTTATGTGAGACAAGATTATCGTATCGTATATTAGGGCTTTATATCGTTGGTACCGGTTTCCCATATGACCAACGCCCCCAGAAGAGGTTAGTTATTTTAGATTTCGGAGGATAGTGCAAGATACAGAAAGCGTCCCAATTCCAGAGACACCCCTGGTTCTTATAAATGCAAGGTGTATAGCACCTATACATGGGACCTCGGTTTTAGTCTCATCCGAAAGACTGTTCGTAATTTTAGTTGGTCAGCCCGCTGCCCCGAGATTACAAGTCTCGTGCTCTACCGATTGAGATTACAAGATACAAGATTATCAGTACGATAAGACGTTTATATAGAGCGTTTCCGGACCATGATGCAATATACGAGTTGATAGTTTGACATGCGAGTATTACTATGGAACGCCATAGCTGCCTTCTATACACACTTCTTAAATGGTGATGTCCTTTTGATATATGGTGATGTCGTTTTGATAGACGGTGCTGTGGTTTTGATAGATGATGCTGTGGTTTTGATAGATGATGCTGTGGTTTTGATAGATGGTGATGTCGTTTTGATAGATGATATTGTCGTTTTGATAGATAGTGCTGTGGTTTTTGTAGATGGTGATGTCGTTTGGATATATGGTGATGTCGTTTGGATATATGGTGATGTCGTTTTGATAGATGGTGATGTCGTTTTGAAGGTGGTGACGTCGTTTTAATAGATGGTGTTGTGGTTTTGATAAAGGGTGATGTCGTTTGGATAGATGGTGCTGTGGTTTTGATAAATGGTGATGTCGTTTTGATAGATGGTGCTGTAATTTTGATATATGGTGCTGTCATTTTATATATGGTGCTGTCTTTTGGATATATGTTGATGTCGTTTTGATAGATGGTGATGTCGTTTTGATAAATGGTGATGTCGTTTTGATATATGATGCTGTGGTTTTAATAGATGGTGCTGTCATTTTGATAAATGGTGCTGTCATTTTGATAGATGGTGCTGTGGTTTCGATATATGGTGCTGTCATTTTTGGCCTGGGGACTGAAAGTCCCCAAGGCCTAAGTTAGTATACCACATTTCAAACCCTGCAAGAATTTTAGCCGTGCTACGTGCGAATAACAACTGTAAACATGCGCTATGCGAAAGTAGTGCAAGACAGACCAGATCAATCTTCTGTTTGAATGCCGTATATGATAAGAACATGTTACAAATAAAAATAGTACATAAAACTTCAAACGATTGCAGGAAGGTATATAGCTTACGGGCTGCATTACACATTTTTTTCTGTTTTAGAAATTAATGCGCTGTTAGCTGATTACGGAAGATAATCATATGCATATCACGGAAAAGTACGGATATTTACGGAAATTTACGAAAACGTACGAAGCTCGATATAAGAGTTTATAGTTTGATTTTCAAATTTCCGATGTTATTTCATTGACAACTTTGTTATTTACGAACGATAACATATATATTTACCTAAAAATAAATGTCTCTAAAAAAGATATAATTTACGTACATTCCCGAGAAGGAACTATCGTGATCAAATTCACCCGCCGTTTATCGAGGACGCTGCATGTCGAGGCCCAGTGAACGGTTTCACTGATTACAACTACAAGGTAACCCAGAACCATTTTTGGTTTTCTCTGTTATACACATTGTACAGTACTGTATTTATATTTCATTGCTGGTATTGCTTTGTTTATTTCTGTTTCAAGGTCTTGTCATTGGTACACAATAATTTTCGATCCACATCATCAGATCATATCGCTTGAAGTTGAACAAAGCGCAGATCGAACTATTTGTACTTGCTTAAACATTTTATAATGTTGACTATGTGATTATTTTTCATTTAACGTACATTTCATGATAAAACAAACTTCCCTGTCACCCATATATTTGTGAATCATTCATTCTGTGTCATATATTGAATTTCGTCCTCTGCACATTTCGACCCGCGCTTTAGGTAAGATTCAACGCAGAACACGTAGGTGAAAAGTTGTTTTTCGGGGAGTTAACCTATAGCCCCCAGGCCTTCAGCGCTCACAGCGCTTTGATTATATATGGTGCTGTGGTTTTAACAAATGGTGATGTGGGTTTGATATATGGTGCTGTCATATTTATATATGGTGGTGTTATTTTGGTATATGGTGATGTCCTTTCTATATATGGTGATGCTATTTTGATATATGGTTCTGTCATTTTTTATTACGATGATAATTTATAGATGGCCTAGTTGTTGACCGGATCAGGTTGATGATGGTAAAACTGTTCTGACACCGTGAAATTGCGGGAGTTGTAATTTGAAGTCTTAATAACTTAATGAGCTAATTATGCCGGTAGTTTAACACGTGTGGGGGGAAAAGATAATTATTACGAATTAGGAGAAAACATGTTATTCATTTTTCCTTAATCGTATATATACACGTGTTAAACTATCAGCATAACTATTGGATGTGTTTGATAATATATACAATATTTTAAATAAGTAAAAAAAACATCTTTAATCAACAAATTATCAAAATGTCATTAGATTTTGACCAATAATTCATTAGTAATTGAAGCACATTTGACGGTACCCCCAATATCGCAAAGTGAAATCGACTGACTCGTCCTGATCGAGGTCGATCGGAAACCCTTCCAGTTTCTCTCAAACGACGGACAAGACGTTCTATGGTGGAAACATTCACACTGAACTGCATAGCAACCGTTGTTGTTGCCTCTGACCTTGCATTAGCAATGCAATAGCTTGACCCCTCTGAACTTCTGTCAGTCGTACCATGATTGCAAGAGCTTCAAATTTAATGGAAATAGCGGAAAGCGCTGTGTATACCTCAAGAGTATCAAGTGGTATGACCAGATGTTTTGACAAACTTGTCATCATTATTCAGCATGTGTTTTTTGCTTTTTATCACTTTCTCTATGTGGCATGGTGCAATACACGGTTGAGTGACTTTGGGCACCGGTTTGAGTGACAAGTGACCAAGATAGTCTTCTGACCGGTTTTCATAATTTTCGGCCAAGCATTAAAAAAATTGTTGCATAAATTGTTACCCTGCGTTTCTTTATCCTTTCAGTATGTATAGAATTAAGTGGGCTTTCAAAGTCTCTTTTCAAAAATGTTTTTAACGCTATTGACACAATGTTTTGTCACAGTAGCTGTAATTTTATTTTGTAGTTCAGTATTGGGAATTATTTAGAATAAGCCAGTATGTTGATTTAAGTATTGTTTTGTTTGCTGTATGCTCATCATCTTGTTACCTTTTATGAAAATGTTTCAGCCTATATGCTAGTATCACTTAAATGTCCGTTTAGCTAAAGATTTGCAACTGTTTTTACATATTAACAACTTCGAATGGTAACAATCCATTTTAATTTCGTTGCTGAAATAAATTTACATATACCTCCAATCCAACCAATCCTGTTCCAGCACCAACATCGAGGATTTTAACGTCAGAATAGTCTCCTCTCTCAAAACTACTGCAAACGTTGTCTGCCACTAAAATATGCGCTCTGCGGTCTAAAACTGCCAAGGTCTAGAAAAATTAAAAAGACCATTACTGTACTGTAGTGATTGACTGTATAAATATTGTTGTAACGATGGATGGTCAGGGCTAAACACACCAGAGTAATCAAACATTCAAACATTCAAGACTATACAAAAAATACAACTTTAATTACAGTGATGAATATAATACAAAAGATGAATGCAAAATATGATGATAAGGATGGATTATAAAAAAAACGTCATAATGATAGTAATTCAACTGCTATGTGCATTCCTTCGTAAGATTTTCCGAAGTTACGGAAATGATGGGAACATCACTGACAGATAATTTTATTACTTAAGGATATGTATAAAATACATATATCTTAAAAGCTTAATTATTGTGCATTACGAATCCGTTTGCACAGGAACAAAAGTTATTTCTGTGAATGGATATTTGACTTAGAAAATGATAATCTTCGCGTGCTTGTTCTTTATTTCATATGAAATACAAGTTACTTACAAAATCACCCAAACAGACTCATTTACTTTCAAAATATGTTAAAGTCATTAATCAATGTTTGTAAAGTCAACATAAATTGTATATAACTTTTCAAAACCGTTTGCACAGCAAATTTGTCTTTGATAATGTTTTCACGGTTTAAAAAAGGTGAACGAGTCCTTCTATGTTCTATATGTTTCCTATGTGAATGGGGCACCATGTAGACAAATCAATACATCCGGGCGAATTTAGTAGTTTATCGACGTAACAGGTCGGTTTTCTCCAGGAAAGTCATCGTCTTGAGGCAATACATATCTCTACCACTCAGGGCACTGTATCTTCCGGGGAAGAAAGCTAAGATATAAGATATGGTAAATACTATGGCACCTAAAACCTATCGGACATAAACTGGTCCGACGGGTACACCATACCTTTGTAGGGTTCCCATAACTGTACGTACATACAAATATATATGAACATGTGTTCAAAGACGACTCTTTGTGTACACCATTACCCAACAGTAAACGTGTTACAAAACGTGCTATATTAATGGTGCAATACGTCACTTCATACGTTAATTAATTAATCTTTCTCATTAACAATAATAACTTGTATTATTATTAATAATGAAAGTAAAATGAAATGAAACACAATTAAACTATTGACTGAATTAAACTGCACCTTACATTCACTATGTATAATAATTACATTAGACAAGATAATCAATGGTTGCTGAAATAAAGTAATCACACAATGGCGTTTGAGAAAGATTTAAATCAAAAACAACTTGCCCTGATTCCTCAATGAACTTACAACAGATTCAGTTACTTTGAAATTTACGACATCTTGAAAACGAAATCATAATAATTATTAAACAAAATAACCTACAAAATCTTTTACTGAAAAGAATCTATCTACTGAAACAATTTACGAAACAAAATAGAAAACTGTCAAAATGAATTCATTTACCTTAATCAAGCTTAAGTAGGGACTTCATAACATCTCGAATGTTAAGTCATAATACTATATATGCAATTCTCTAATAGTCAGTCGTTTCTTAAGGTGAGTCATTACCTTTAGTCGGTAAAATTAAAAGTTGTCACATTTATTTTAAAATGGGTACATGCGTATATCGTGTCAATCTGCGTTGCATGGATACGTTTTTATTTTTGTGACGTCACATGACGACATTTAACAACGTCCTCTAGTGGCAGCGTACCGGAACCATCCCGTCATGAAGTTATTCTCATATAGCTTTATTGATTTTCTTTCTGTAAATTCTAACAAAGTCATCAGAAAATGTATTATACATCCACGTAAAAACCATTTTCCTTCTTTCACAAAGCATGTCATGATTCCGCTTAAAGCAATTGAAATAACGTTTGAAACGTTATCGTTTTTAACGCTTTTTTGGCGTTTTTACAAAACATTTCCAAATCGGGCAAAAGTTTATATAAATTTGACAGTGTTTATTTAATGATATTTGAACGCAATTAATGAAATAAAAACAGGACGTCTTCGTCCTAGATTTTTCACAAATAACGCGTGAATGATACCACTTGAACGTCAAAAGAACGACGTCTGAGAGATGACGTTCAGTTCATGACAACATGTCACTGATAATTTCTTTTTTCTGTATTTTTTAACACGGAGATGCCACAATCCCCGTTGCTATGTAAATATGATAAAATAATTGATGTTCTCCAGGTATATATAACCAGGATTCATCTTTTTACCGAGAAACGAAGTAAGCCTCTGTATAGTCCCGAAAAAAGTCAACAAATTATGACATTACACAACAAAACTGAAAGAAATGACCATCTAAACTTTGAATAATATTCGATACATTTGATCTACATGTATCTTCTTAATTTAGCAGTTTGTTTTATTATTTCACAGTGCTATTCATATAAATAAGTTTACAGCCGTTGTGAAATGAGCTAGAGTATACATGTATATACAAAAAATAATACAACGGCCTAAACGGAAGACATGATTATATCGATGCTGGTTGGCACAGTTGGTAACGCAACCGAACATCATTCAGAATGTTTTTCATGGTATATAACTATCGAAATAACATTTTAAAAAAACTTCAAACTTTAAGATCATCTTTTAGAAAACTTGGACATTATCGTCACAGCTATTTCGCCATCTCGTGGTAGAAATATGCCACTATAGTATTACACAAATCGAGTGCCTTCATGAATTCTTCCCTTTTTAAAGCTTAATTATTGTTCAACCCTTTTGGAAAATTATTTTGGGGTTAGATGAAAAATATTCCAAAACGTAAAATATCTGATTTCCAATCAAGGCACGGAAATGTCCAGCTTATCTGAGATCAGTGGCCGGAAATCGAAAAATCGTAAGTCGTTACTTACGAATGCGTTTATGAGGATGCTACGTACAACCACTATTTCACTAACTCTAAGGTTCCCGTTACGTCTTATGCTCTCGTAAATTATATAAAGTCTATCGTTGGTTTTCGCGAGTTAGCAGTGAATTATATTCGTATAAATTGACTTTCTCCTGTATTTTTATTTCACCCTGAGCACGTCTGTCAAATAGTTCGTCCCACTTCCGCGGCATCTCCTATTAACTAAATGATAAATATTATTCAACTTTACAGTGATGTTTTGGGTGGTTTTATTTAATATTTGCAATGAGAATGCATTCCATCATTGCAGTTATTTTGTTGTTGTTAAAAGGGAAAACATTATAATCATCTTGTCCGCAAGTCGAATACTTTGACAGTTTTTTAACTGCACAAACTTGATAATATTTTACTTTGTAAATATTTGATGACAAATAAAAATGTTATGAACAGAGATAATCACTGGAAACTTCAAACAGTTCCTAAAATCCAGGATCATCCTACTTGCAGTGACTTTAATTTTTAATTCCTCAATTTTGAATTATATGTACAGTTACGACTCAAAATGTTACAGAAATTTTGCTTGCTGAAACTGGTCAAAATAGCTCTCTTTTGTGGAAAGAATGAAAGTCGGACGTGGCTTTTATTTCAGCAAAAATTACTCAATTTTATATTAGTTCTGGATTATAACATAACATAACATAACATAACATAACATAACATAACATAACATAACATAACATAACATAACATAACATAACATAACATAACATAACGTAACATAACATACATAACATAACATATATTTTATTCGGCATTAAATTGTAACATACATATTTATAGCAGCAGGATATAGTGTTTTAGTATACATGTATACGTATGGAAAAAGTCGACTGTCTCGGTGGTGAGGTTTTTAATCAAACAGATTGCCAAGCTGCTGTAATCTGCGAGACAATGTTTTAGGCGAAGTGTTTGGATCCCAGGTAAGAACGTACACTGTGAAAAAAGTTGCCAAAGATGGTCATCTTAATGTGTGATGTAACTAAAGCAATGTTCAAAGTTTATTACGTTCGATTTTGTATATCCAAATGAGTGTGGAGAGGACTATAATAATGAATCGTCATATGACTCATGTATCAAACCGGATCTAATTAGGCATGTTTGAGGTAAAGGCTACAATGCAGAATCAGGACGGCTAACTTGTGTAGTGTTTATATAATGATATATACAAAGGATATGGATTTTATGGTATAAACACCTGACCATCTTCTATAAAATAAATTATATTTGATTAAATATGTTTTAAGTATGATACGGTATTAAATGTCAAATATTGTTTGATAATTGACCATTTGTAGGCAGAAAAACATCATTATTAAGCACAAAGCATCCTGCAATCTGTATACAATCATCATTACAATTCTGATCTCCATAAAGTACACCATTGAACTACAATAATTGCTATCAGGTCGTCACTCCGGCCTCCATCTCGACTCAAACACGAGAGAAGGATTCCTTAGAGTCTCAGGACGCCTCAAGTAAGGTACACTCGAGTGATTGGTTGGTATTCATAGTCAAAAGTCATCCTCGACTTTCTCGAGGAAGGTTTTGAAGCGTTAATCACCCGTAACAAATCTGTTAACAATTATTCATATATAAATATAGAATACACTTACAAAAGAAAACATTGCAGTTTAAAGAATTGTGCAATCAGATGCGATTCCATCAGCGACCGAGGATTTTAACAGAAGGATGGGAGGCCATTTAAATATACATTGTATACTAATTTATACTTAACAAAAAAATCTTTTTTTAAGTTAATTTTCGTTTATGTAATAATATGATCTGATTTGAAAATAACAATGTTCTTGGTTGTTACTCCGTTAGTCACCATTATACATTTATAAAAGTATGAGAAAGCATAAAAAGATGTGTCGCTCTACTGAGCCCATTTTCAGGTCTAGGTACTCTCTGGCTAAGGCTATGCATTGTTGTGCTTAATAAAAATACCAAAGCACATTGATTGTTTAAAACAAATACTTAAAAATATATGATTAAAGCTTGTCTTATAAGAGTGAGTACCTGGCCCCACCAGAAAAGCATTTTGTTGCGTTGCAACTGTCTTACTGATATTATTTACTTATTCAAGGTTTTGTCTGTCAAGACATTCAAATTATATGTAATTTACCCTTTGATTTTATTGAGTATATTTTGGCTCGATTCGGCAACAAGTT
>JAFMSR010000756.1:0-42219 GCA_022818135.1 Saxidomus purpurata | reverse complement strand
TGGACAGATAGACAATGCCCCCTCCTTCAGGACATGAAGTTGAAACTTTGGCTAAGCCACAAATATAACTCTGCTCTTAATAACATTAAGAAATAATAAACTCAATGCTTTAAAAGACCTGTGAGTCCCCCAAGCAGTTCAACAAAGAGGCATAGCCTTTCCAGCAGAGAAGATTGAAATTAAATCATTAATTTTTCCAATGCCAATCAATGAAGGACGTGTAGCTTTTGATGTAGGCGGTGTGCCGTAATTAAGGTATTAATAAATACGGTAAGATTTCACTGGGGTTCAAACTCACGATTGTAAGATTATAGCTTGTATGTTCCTGTCTTGCTTACCGTTTGAGCTAAGCCAGAAACTACTACAAAACATGTTACCGCAGTACTACATTAGTTTGCCTTAGAAACCCATAGACATCTAAACTCACTGTTAATTCACAAACTTCTTTTTAGTTTAATAACCCACTTTTACTATTTTTTATATTCACCAAATAAAACTATGGAAAGTTATTGACAATGCATATTAAAGTAGGGCTAACAGGAGGGTACTTATCAAAATTAAATGCGTGTCTAAATGCAAAACCAAAAAAATTGAACAATGACATAACATAATTATGCAAGATGTCATAAATGTATTTTATAAAAATAAAATTAACATTTACAGTAATGATTTTTGATTTTTCTTAAGTTTGCATCACAACTAAACCATACATGCCCCCCCCCCTAGACCGCAACCACAATTGCAGCATTTTTGTGGTAGCGGGTGATACATTATGTATGGCGAAAAGGAGTATTGTGGCTGATTTTGCCATACTGAAGACTCTTATATAAACTAATTTCTATGACCTGCCTTGAGTTTTGACAAGTTACTACTCGTATCGAAAGAGATAAGAGACTATGGAGGTTGTGATGTCCTCTGTGGATTCAGGCCTAACCTACAGAGTTAAGAGTCCAACACTACCACTACTCCACCAGCCAAGACATGCATTACTTTTAAGAATTTCTTAAGATTCAACTTGAAGATGCTACTGGAATATAGCTGGCCTTAACTATTTGTGCATGATCAATGGACTAAACTTGACTTTGTTTTGAACTGTTTTAAATACTTCCAGGCAGACAATTTTGACAGAAGCATATTTCAAATTTGACTTATAATTTCACAGACAAGTTTACAGATTACTGAAATATTTTGAAAAGAGACTTTGAAAGACCACAAAATTCTATATACAAAGAGTTCTCACGTGCTTAACATAATCAGTTTCTGGAATAAATGCAAAGGTGACACAGTATAATTGCTATCATACACTTTATTTCAAATAACCTGTGAAAACTACAATTCAATATCATACATTTATACTGGCATAGAATCATAGCAATACCTACATTTCAAACTGTCAACTTGTATATTACATGTACTTAGTGGATTAAACAGCAGAAGTTTTGCACATCTCCTGACATATTTGGATAACGATCCTGAAATAGGATAATGACAAGTTATGACTGTTAATTGGAGAAATCAAATAGGGATGATTTATGACTTTTATGTATGAGGTGATTTTTATACGCCTGAAGGGATGTATTATAAGATTACCAGTGGCGGGCGGGCGGGCAGGCAGGCAGATGGATGGATGGGCGGGCTGGCAGGCAGCGTCCACACTTTGTCCGCTCTCTAAGTCAAACAGTTTTCATCTGATCTTCACCAAACTTGGTCAAAATGGTTGTCGGCATAATCTTTTGTCCAAGTTGAACAACCAGCCAAATTGACTTAGGCACTTTTGGATTATGGCCCTTGATTTATGCAAAATTGACCAAATTCACCTTGTCTGCTCTCTAAGTTGAACAGTTTTCATCTGATCTTCACCAAACTTGGTCAAAATGTTTGTTGGCATAATCTCTCAACCAAGTTCGATAACCAGCCAAATCGACCCAGGTACTTGTGAATTATGGCCCTTCATTTATGCAAAATTGGCCAAACTTACCTTGCCCGCCCTCTTAAGTTGAACAGTTTTCATTTGATCTTCACCAAACTTGCTGAAAACTTTTATGGGCAAAATATCTAGAACAAGTTCTATAACCAGCAAAATTGCCTTAGGACTCCTGGATTATGGCCCTTGAATTATCGAAAAATTATGAAATTAGCCTTCTAAACTCTAGTTTAAACAGGTAAATTAGCCTAGTCTGCTCTATAGTTCTAACAGGTTTTACAAAACAAATGAAATGCCAGATACAGAGTTATGCCTCCTTGACGGGCATATTTTGTGACAGTTTGGCACTCTTGTTTTTATTTATTTTTTGCTCACCTGGCACAAAGTGCCACAGTGAGCTATTAGGATCGCATTCCGTCCGTCGTACGTCCGTCCGTCCACCATTTCCTTCAAACGACATCTCGTCTGAAACCACTGGGCCAATGTTGATGAGACTTTGCAGGGATGTTCCTTGCATGAAGCTCTATCAAAGTTGTTCAAAGAATTCCATTCCATGCAGAACTCTGATTGCTATGGCAACAAATAGGAAAAACTTTAAAAATCTTCTTCTCTGAAACCACAAGGCCTAGAGCTTAGATATTTGGCATGTAGCATTGTCTAGTGGACCTCTACCAAGATTGTTCAAATTATGACCCCCGGGTCACAATTGA
Organism: Saxidomus purpurata; assembly: GCA_022818135.1. Lineage (NCBI taxonomy): Eukaryota > Metazoa > Mollusca > Bivalvia > Venerida > Veneridae > Saxidomus > Saxidomus purpurata. The sequence continues at coordinate 39,585 of JAFMSR010000756.1, read as the reverse complement.
CCCCGCACGGGTGGGCACTTAGTTTTTGCATAGGCATATATAGGAAAAACTTTAAAAATCTTCTCTGAAACCACAAGGCCTAGAGCTAAGATATTTGGCATGTAGCATTGTCTAGTGGACCTCTACCAAGATTGTTCAAATTATGACCCCCGGGTCAAAATTGACCCCGCACCGGGGGTCACTTAGTTTTGTATAGGAATATAATAGGAAAAACTTTAAAAATCTTCTTCTCTGAAACCAAAAGGCCTAGAGCTAAAATATTTAGCAAGTAGCATTGGCTAGTGGACCTCTACCAAGATTGTTCGAATTATGAGCCCCGGATCAAAATTGACCCCGCACCGGGGGTCACTTAGTTTTACATAGGCTTATATAGTAAAAACTTTAAAAATCTTCTTCTTTGAAACCACAAAGCCTAAGGCTTAGATATTTGGCATGTAGCATTGGCTAGTGGACCTCTACCAAGATTGTTCAAATTATGACCCCTGGGTCAAAATTGACCCCACGACCGGGGTCACTTAGTTTTACATAGGCTTATATAGGGAAAACTTTAAAAATCTTTTTCTCTGAAACCACAAGGCCTAGAGCTTAGATATTTGGCATGTAGCATTGCCTAGTAGACCTCTTCAAAGTTTGTTCAAATTATGCCCCTGAGGTCAAAATTGACCTTGCCCGGGGGGATCATTTGTTTTACAAAGGCGTATATAGGAAAACTTATTTGGTATATAACATTATCTAGTGATCTTCCACCAGGCAAGTGGACTTATACCAAGGTGAGCAATATAGGGCCATCTTGGCCCTCTTGTTTTCCAGTACTCAATGTTTTGCTTACCGAGTACTCGAGCGTTCAATCAAGTAACCTATTGACCGGGTACTCGTTGCCATCCCTAATATTTTCCTATATTATACAGGGGCTGCAGTGGAACTTTGATGAAAAATTAAGGGTCATTATGACCCCTATGTTAACATACATACTTATTTTATGCACTGTTTAGGCATTAAGGGACTGAGTATCTAGTGTTGGGATGTTGCTATTTATATATTTTATGTGATTTGCTTTACAGTGGCTTCCACGCACAAAGAAACAAAACAGTTTTACACTCTATACAACACATTTGATGACACCAAACTATACCTAAACAAGGAGGTTAGTAACTGTAGAAATAAAATGTCCTTGTCAAAATTGACCCTGCCAAGGGGGTCACTGGGTTTCCATACGCTTATATAGGAAAGGCTTTAAAAATCTTCTTCTCTAAACCACAAGACCTAGAGATTAGATATTTGGCATGTAGAAATGCCTAGTGGACCTCTACCAAGATTGTTCAAATTTTGACCCCCAGGTCAAAATGGACACATCCAGGGGGTCACTTGATTTTACATAGGTTTATACAGGAAAAACTTTAAAAATCTTCTTCTCTGAAACCACAGGGCCTAGAGCTTAGATATTTAGCATGTAGCATTACCTAGTAGACTTCATCAAAGTTTGTTCAAATCATACCCCTGGGGTCAATATTGCCCTGCCCAGGGGGTCGCTTGTTTTACAAAGATGTATAAAGGAAAACCTATTTAGTATGGTCTTGTGGTCTTCCACCTACTTTGTTCAAATCATGCCTCTTGGGTCAAAATTAACCACACCCATCAGGCAAGTGGACTTGTATTCAGGTGAGTGATAAAGGGCCATCATGGCCCTCTTGTCTTCTACATACATACAAATGTTCAAATAGTTTCAAACAGTTTTTGCCAATAACACAAATGTGTGTCATTTGAGGCTACCTCCAGGGCCAAGGCCATGCTTTCGTCTCAAAATGGCATACATATGGTTTGAAGTTTTATACTATGTTTATCAAGACAAGCCATTTTTATCCGATGACAGTTTAATAATACTAAAATTGGTCAAATGTTCCGAGTGTTTATCATTTAACATTTTGCATTATGCATCTTGAGAATACATTTGGGCAAAGAAGGTATTAACCCAGCTGAAAATTTGATTTTATTGAGTTTCTATGGTTAATAGAAATTAAAGAACTCTAATTCATTATAAAGAAATTTATGCAAGAAAGTTAAGTAACAGTGTCCTCACCAGAGTTTTTCCAGCATGTGCTGCACAACATGTTTTTAAGGTTGTAAATCTCTTCTTTTTCAGGTTAATTTGCTGAATTCTATTTACGATAACTTTTCCCAGTAAGTATTCTTGTTTCTATTGAAGTTTGTAGACTTTAATTTATTTCTTGTAAGCAGCTTTGTTAAATTTTGCATGCAGGCTACTCAACATACATATCTTATGTATCACCACTGGTGTTGACTTGAAACATTATAAATATCTAAAGGGCTTTCAAACAAATAAGTTACTCAAAAGAAAATGCAGCCTTTTAGAAATGTAGTCCAGACTTTGGGTCTGTTTTTAGGATGGTACGGTGTCAACTTTTTGTTAGCTCACTTTGCACAAAGCTATTAAGATCGCTTACTGTACATCCACCATTTCCCTCAAACATCATCTCCTCTGAAGCCACTAAGCCAATGTAGATGAAACTTGGCAGAGATGTTCCTTGCATGAAGCTCTACCAAAGTTGTTCAAAGAATAGCATTCCATGCAGAACTCTGGTTGCTATGGCAACAAATAAGAAAAACTTAAAAAATTGTTCGTATGTCCGTCTGTTCACAATTAGTTTGTTTACACTCTAGCTTCTACATTTTTGAAACTATCCTAATGAAACTTGAACACAATGTATATGGCCACAAGACCTGGGATGAGTTTGATTATGGACTTAATCAGATCAGTACTGAATTATGGCCCCTGATTTAACAAAAAATGCAAGATTTAACTATGTTTACACTGTAGGACCTTCATTTCTTCACAAATCTAAACATATTAACAAAAATGTGCATGACCACAAGATCTTGAATAAGTTCAATTAGGGGCTTGATCAGATTAGTTCTTCCAGAGTTATGGCCCTTGATTTAACAAAGATGCAATATTTAACTATGTTTACACTCTAGCACCTTCATTTCTTCTTTTATCCTTACCATATTTACAGAGAATGTGTATGACCATAAGAACTCGGATGAGTTCAATTATGGGCTTGATCAGATTAGTTCTTCTAGAGTTATGGCCCTTGATCTAACAAAAATTGCAATATATAACTGTTTACATTATAGCACCTTCAATTTTTCACTTTAATATCCTAATCATATTTACAGAGAATGTGAATGACTGTTAGATCTCGGATTAGTTCAATTATGGGCTTGGTTCTTCAGAAGTTATGGCCCTCGAATTAACAAAAATTGCTATATTTAACTCCGTTAACACTCTAGCACCTTCATTTGTTCTTTAATCCAAATCATATTTACAGAGAATGTGTATGACCATTACAGAGAATGTGAATGACCGCTATATATTAAGCATGTAGCGTTAATTGAGATCGCTGGAGGGGGGGGGGGGTGTCAACTTAGGTATTTGGCATGTATAATTGCCTGGTTAACATCTTACAAGAATATTCAAATCATGTTGTCCCCCAGGTCAAAATTGACCCTTTCTACTACAGATGACCTGGTATTATAGCCAAGTGTATCCAGGTGAGTGATCTAGGGCCATCTTGGCCCTCTTGTTTAAAATCTTCTCAAAATCCACAAGGCCCAGAGCTTAAAGGTTGTTCAAATTATGTCGCTAGTGTCAAAATACCTGTGGGGTCGTACGTTTTACATAGAAATACATAGTAAAACTCTTTTGTCAGAAACTAAAATAAATATTTGGTGTGTAGCACGGTGTGGTTGTCCTCATCACTTTTGTTCAAATCATGCCCCTGGGGTCATCATTGGCCCTGACTTTAGCTGACCCATATTCGAACTCAACCTAAATTTCATTAAGACATCCAATGAAAAATGCACCCTTTATTTCATACACAAAGTTTTTCTATGATTTGACCGAGTGACCTATCTAGATTACATCAAGAAAATCATTCTAACCAAATTTCAAATGAAAAATGCAGCCTCTATTGCATATACAAGTGTTTTCTATGATTTGATCCTATGACCTAGTTTTTTTACCCCAGAAGACCCATATTCGAACTTTACCTTGATTTTATCAAGGCCGTCATTGAGACTGACCAAGTTTCATGAAGATCCAATGAAAATGCAACATATATTGCATACACAAGGTTTGTCTATGACTTGACCCCTTCACCTAGTTTTTAGCTCCAGATGACCCATACTTGAACTCAATCTAGAATTTATCATGAGTCATTCTGATCAACTGTCATGGAGATGCACTCGATTGCATACAAAATGTTTTTCTATGATTTTACCCCGTGACCTAGTTTTTTTTATCCCAGATGACCAATATGCGAACTCGACTTAGATTTCCTCAAAGCTGTCATTCTGACCAAGTTTCATGAAGATCAAGTAAAAAATGCAGCCTCTATTGCATACACAAGGTTAAGTGTGGACAGGCAGGCGACAGATACCAGGTGATCACAATAACTCACCTTGAGCACTTCCTACTCCGGTGAGCTACAACTGCAGATCAATATATACTTAATGACTGAACAAGTACAGAGAATGCTTGGTAATATCTACTCAATGTGTTCAGAAAACTGTATTGTACACGAGATATCAAAACAAGATGAATTTTGGTGCAAAGCAATTTTGGTGCATTTTGGTGCATTTTGGTGCAAGACATCATGTTTTTGAAGCATGACTTATTAAAGGAAACAGAGGCATTTCAGGATATATTAATAACCTGCGCGAATATAATTTACACACAGGGTCTAAATATTGTGGAAAAGAATATACTGCATGCCATTATAGTGTGCAAAGTTTTGACAGCCTCAATGAAAGTTTCCTTAAATGACCGGCCAAAATACCTTTCATAAATCGCACACAGTAACTGACCCTTAAAGTTACTATCAGATTAACTGCATTGTGCCAGGGACAGTATATGAAATCCTTATTGTGCGTTTGTTGTTTTCTGCACACACTCAAGCAGAAGAAATCCACATGATTAATTCTGTTTTTACCATTGGTCGGTTGTTAGCAATGTTTTACTTAACTTTCATTGACTGTTTACAAACATGTGAAGGCCCTGCATATTGCATTAGTTGGGTGAACATTTTTTTTACAATGTCTACATTATACTTTAATATGTAGTAATTAAAATGGGTTTCATTGAATTTTCACATTGACACCATAATTATGTATTTAAACTTCGAAATGTTTAAAGTTTGTTAAACATCTTCCGATACTTTTTTCTCAGTTTTTATGAATCTGGTCATAAGGTCCATAAATAAAGCTATAAAAAAATGTAGCTTTCAATTTTTTTGGAAAAGTTATGAAATATCCTTTGAATATGTCTAAAGTTTTTAAATAAGGTTCGAAGTCGTATGCATTTGGTAGCGTATTGTTTGTCATCAGTTAATACAATTTATTGATTCATTACAGGGTTTTTATTCAATCATAATACATGATTGTTTTTATTTACAATAATAATGTTGGCTGCTCCCTATTCGATTATGCAACGCCATGGTACAAAATTGAAACCTATTCAATACTGGCACAGTGTGTTTCCATGCGGCAGCAATTAATGTGTTACATGGGTTCCTGTTGCATTTGTTGATGATAGTCATCATTTGTTCCTCTCAGAACATTGTGTTGTTTTTTTTTGCAGAGCAATGTCATCCCTGGCTAATAAAGAGCAGTTTTTGAAACAGTTTGAACAAATTGTTGACGGAGTGAAAAATAATAAAGGAAAGGTAATGTCACCATAGATTTACTCTCTTGATCCAGTAGTTCTGCAAAGGTTTTTAGAAGTATTGTGGCAACAGGCTGAGACAGTTTATGTTTATTTAGAATCTATGTTTCATATTCACATTATTATTTAAAAAGTTTTTTTAATGAAGAGATTTAACACATGATATTTATTGACCACACCCACCTCCCGTATATGAAGATTTGCTCATATGTTTATTATATATTTTGTATCACATGTACCTTATATACTCTTTAATAATGATTTGCTGTACAAATAAAATATTCGGAGTCATGCAAAAGATTTTAGCATTTATGGGAAAGTTTTCGGGTATTCATTAAATTTTTTTCAAGAACAGTGTTATTATGTGAAGTATACCGTTTGGTCATTTAATTAAATAAGTTTTGAGAACATTGCCAATAATTCAAAATTGGAAGATGATGGTTTCTATAAAATATGAAAGCATTCAGTGGACATTTGTTCAAAGCTGGAAGGATACCAGTTTCATTTGAATATTCTATGAGCAAATGTTCAAATGTTGTATGCAACTACATGTACATGTTGTTAGAGGGGTAACTGATGTTGTAAAATCTGTCTTAGAGAGAAAAAGATACACTAGTCAGGGTGTTTAAATATGTTTCATGTAACTTGTTAGGTGGAACGGAAAAAACAGGAGGAGAAAATGAAGCGGGATCAATACAATGACACTTACCTTGACCTGATAGAAAAACAACGATCGTACTTTAAGACTGTCAAAGACTTTCAGGAGGTAATGCAAATTTCATGTAGAATGTTTTGTTTATAAAATGTTTGTTCGTCAAGTTGATAAGTAAATGCTGTAGCCTTGGATCCTCAGACTTGGTAGTCATTAGCTCGACTTTTCGAAGAAAAGGGGAGCTATCCTACTCGGCCCGGCGTCGGCGCCACACCTTGGTTAAGTTTTTCGTACCACCCCACTTTATTTCAAAAGTATTAGAGGTATGGCTTTGAAACTTACCATACTTGTTTACCATCATAACCTCCATCTACAGACAAGAGTACATAACTCTGTCAAGGTTTTTGAAAGAATTATGGCCCGTTTTTGACTTAGAAAGTGTATTGAGCTTGGTTAAGTTTTTTGTACCACCTCACTTTATTTCAAAACCATTGGAGGTATTGCTTTGAAACTAACCATACTTGTTTACCATCATGACCTACATCAACTGACAAGAGTACATAACTCTGTCAAGGTTTTTGACAGAATTATGCCCCTTTTTTTTAGAAAATACATTGATTATGGGTAAAATCCACTTATTGCCTTAACCCTTTGAGATATTGCTTTGAAACTTTGAATGCTTGTTTACATCATTACCCCCATCTGTAGGCAAGAGAAGGTAACTCTGTCAGGGATTTGTTTTAAAAATTAAGGCCCTTTATCAACTCAGAATCTTGGTTAAGTTTTTTGTACCAGTCCACTTTTTGACTAAACTGTTTGAGATATTAATTTGAAAGTTGGAATACTTGTAAACCATCATGATCCCAAAACATGGGCAGGAGAAAGTAATTCTGTCAAGGATTTTATTTGAAATATGGCCCTCTTTGACTTAGAAACTCAGTTAAAATTTTCATTCTTGTCCACTTGTTGACTTAACCATTTGAGATATTACTTTGAAAGTTGGAGTACTTACGTACCATCATGAGACCTATCTGTAAGCAAGAGAAGATAACTCTTTATTTGTACTTAGAAATTCCTAGTTAAAGTCTTGTGTGCCCTTAACTGTCAAAGTTTTGTTTTATAGGCAAGCACTAAAAAGTCGAGCGCGCTGTCCTACTGACAGCTCTTGTTTTGCTTATGGCTGTTAGATGACTCCCATTAACTTTCAGCAGGTCAGAAGTCAAGGTTACATGAACATCCAGCTACATTTGCTTTAAAAATGGTTTCTGCTCAAATACATGAGAACACTTTTGCCTATGATCCTGAAACTCAGTAGTGTATTGCTCATACTTAGTAGGTGACCCCAATTGTTTTGGAGGTTGGTAGGTCAGAGGTTAAGGTCAAGGTAAACTTTGATTGGAAGACAGTTTCAACTAAATAACATATGATTGGTCTAGCCTAGGATCCTTGAAATGTGTCTGTATCTTAGGCATCATATGCAAGTATTACAATCTGCAATTTTCCTTATGCAATAAAAGATCTTAAACATTTTTTCTACATTTCAGGAGTGTCGAAAAAATGAAGTTCTTCTATCAAAGATGAAGAAATGACATAAAAAGTGCATGAACATTTTATATTTCTATATTACATTCTCCATTGACCTATGTTTTATGACAAACCCTTCTATTATTACCTGGTGCAATCAAGTACTATTTTTAGCTCACCTGGCACAAAGTGCCAGAATGAGCTATTAGGATCGCATTCTGTCCGTCGTATGTCCGTCCGTCCACCATTTCCTTCAAACGACATCTCCTCTGAAACCACTGGGCCAATGTTGATGAAACTTTGCAGGGATGTTCCTTGCATGAAGCTCTATCAAAGTTGTTCAAAGAATTCCATTCCATGTAGAACTCTGGTTGCTATGGCAACAAATAGGAAAAACTTAAAAAATCTTCTTCTCTGAAACCACAAGGCCTAGAGCTTAGATATTTGGCATGTAGTATTGCCTAGTGGACCTCTACCAAGATTGTTCAAATTATGACCCCCGGGTCAAAATTGACCCCGCCCGGGTGGGCACTTAGTTTTTGCATAGGCAAATATAGGAAAAACTTTAAAAATCTTCTTCTCTGAAACCACAAGGCCTAGAGCTAAGATATTTGGCATGTAGCATTGTCTAGTGGTCCTCTACCAAGATTGTTCAAATTATGACCCCCGGGTCAAAACTGACCCCGCGGGGGTGGTCACTTAGACTTGCATAGGAATATATAGGAAAAACTTTAAAAATCTTCTTCTCTGAAGCCACATGGCCTAGAGCTTAGATATCTGGCATGTAGCATTGGGTAGTGGACCTCTACCAAGAATGTTCAAATTATGACCCTCGGATCAAAATTGACCCCGCACGGGGGTCACTTACTTTTACATAGGCTTATATAGTAAAAACTTTAAAAATCTTCTTCTTTGAAACCACAAGGCCTAGAGCTTAGATATTTGGCATGTAGCATTGGCTAGTGGACCTCTACCAAGATTGTTCAAATTATGACCCCCGGGTCAAAATTGACCCCGCGGGGGTGGTCACTTAGTTTTGCATAGGAATATATAGGAAAAACTTTAAAAATCTTCTTCTCTAAAGCCACATGGCCTAGAGCTTAGATATCTGGCATGTAGCATTGACTAGTGGACCTCTACCAAGATTGTTCAAATTATGACCCTCGGATCAAAATTGACCCCGCACGGGAGTCACTTAGTTTTACATAGGCTTATATAGTAAAAACTTTAAAAATCTTCTTCTTTGAAACCACAAGGCCTAGAGCTTAGATATTTGGCATGTAGCATTGGCTAGTGGACCTCTACCAAGAGTGTTCAAATTATGACCCCCGGGTCAAAACTGACCCCGCACCGGGGGTCACTTAGTTTTGCATAGGCTTTATATAGGAAAAACTTTAAAAATCTTCTTCTCTGAAACCACAAGGCCTAGAGCTTAGATATTTGTCATGTAGCATTGCCTAGTAGACCTCTTTAAATTTTGTTCAAATTATGCCCCTGGGGTCAAAATTGACCTTGCCCGGGGGGAATCATTTGTTTTACAAAGGCGTATATAGGAAAACTTATTTGGTATATAACATTATCTAGTGATCTTCCACCAGGCAAGTGGACTTGTACCAAGGTGAGCGATATAGGGCCATCTTGGCCCTCTTGTTATTAGTAATTTCACTTAGCAGAAACCTATATAGAATATACTTAACAGCACATCAGCTGAACGGAACCTTAACATTTCTTGGTATTTCTTTTATATATAATGCCTGTACAAGATGAACTTTGCATATATGTATACCGTAATGTAATCTCACTATTTCCACTTCAAAGGCAGACCGATTTTACACGTTGACATTTTAGAATTGTCCGCCTAATATGCCTCACTTTGATGTGCAAATAGCTGGGACCACATTCCAAACAAAATTCTGTTGGGCAGTTATAAATGCAATAAAAACCAATATTCTAACATGACTCACGATTTTGTCTCTATATACACATGATAGAAAGACTAGAAAATAATGTTATATTGCGGGAACAGATATGCTGTAAACATGACGCCATATTGCGCCGCATGACGATAAATGAGCGTTCGCGTAGAAAATAAAGCTTTGCATGTATCCACCTTTTGTAATATCTGGTCATGTAAGAATCTAAACAAGAAAATTATAACTTAACAGTTATATGAGATGATTACTGTATTACATTACAGTGTACAGAATAATGGCCACGGCTGTACTTCAACAGGCTGAGCATATCTCCTGATTGGGGTATATACCCCGAATGAGCTAAAACAGCCCGATGGCACTAAAATGTAAAATCGAAAAGTAAAATTTTTTAAATAACGTTTAGTTTATACTAATTTATTTTAGCTCGATTGTGTTTCACGGATCATTTTCAAAGACGTTTATGAACAATTACAAATATAAAAGTAACTCTTATCGGACAAATTTATGTGATTTCTTAGTGAAAAAATGAAAATTCAACTCAGAAATTTTAAATATTCAAAATACTTTCCAAAATGGCAGGATTCATGGACACAGTGTTTAAAGCTGCTCGCTCTCGCAAAACCATTGACATTCTTATTCATCAGTATAAAACTAAAGGCTAGAATTAAAGAAAGCAAAAATCTAGGTAGGAATTCGCAGAAATCGATTGAAAAGGTCGGTTACACGGCACCGCTACACTATATGTTATATTGAAATTTCAAAAGTGTTTGCAACGCTTTTGAATTTGGTAGCGTATTTTTCCAAATTTAGAGATGTACGTAACATGAGTTTATACTGGAGCCTTTTTATATCACCATTATGTTCTAAAATACGTTATTTACATACAGTTTGAAGAAATTATTCTTTTACGAAAATCTGAGAGCGAACAGCTTTAAGGTTTTATTTGACCTAGCGTTTTGACCGCTATCAATAATCACATGCAGCTTAGACTAGAATCGAAATTGTCATCTAATGAAAATTTGGAAAGCGACGTGGAAGAAGTATATAATTTTGCATTCGCTATTTATGCTTTATCATCTTTCTGTGAACTTGTACACGACCTCAATATAATCTATCTGAGCTTTTTTGCCTAAGTGTGCTGATTGCGATAAACTTTCTGGAATTCTCACCCAGTCAGTTCATGTTGAGTTTATTCTGGTCAAATACAAAATAGCAAAGGTACTGGCACTTGATATCTACTGAAATAGTACTGTAGACTTTAAGCCATTATTAAAACACGCATAAAACCATTCAAAAGTAGAATATTTGCCCAATTAGTCGAGGTAGAAGTGGAAGAAAACAATTACGGTGATTTATTTATATGCCTAAATTCTGTAGCTCTACAGCGACATAGTCAAGGTAGACAATACGTAAATGTTTTTCAGTTTATCACTAACAAACCGAGCAGACCAGTATACGGTATCCATGAATCCTGTTATTTTAGGAAGTATTTTGAATACTTAAATGTTAGTTTATACTTATTTATTTTGGCTCGATTGTATAGAAAGCGTGAAGCTTGGAGTCACACTCGAGTCTACTTCATGGAAAAAAGTACTGGTGTCATATGAGGAGGTACGGTCGTGGCCCCAGTGGGGGCTCGAACTCGCAACCTCTGGATGAGCGATGTTCTCCTTTAAATTATTTTTTTAAAGAGAGTGGGTACAACGTGACATAAAACTCAACATTTGGTCGGTAAGAGATTCTCTTATGTTTGTGATTGTTAAAAAACGTCTGTGAAAATGATCCGTGAAACACGAATTGGAACATTTTCGTTGTATCGTCAATTGGAGCCTGAATCGTTGTATTTTTAAATGGGTAAGTTTTGCCTATAAAAATAGCAGATCGGTAAAGTGTTGGTACATGCTTACGACATTTGACCCAAAGTTACATGCCAGTGCAAATCTTTTATGCTAAACACCTTAACTTCGATAATTTTGAGCAAAATCCATGCATTTTGGGTGTGTTTTGCACTTTTTACCGTTGAATCCTCTGCATTCAACTTGCATTACTTTCACACGCATCGATGTCTGAAACAGCCGACTAGCTACGGCCATGCAGGAAAGAAGTGAGCATTCCGTAAGAGTATTCGTTTCTTCAGAAGTTGCGATTTACCATATAAAATACACGAATCTGTTATACTGACTTGGGTTTTGTTTACTAAATCAGCCATTTTTTATTGGAGCCGGTTCGTTACGTTAGTTGGAGCATTATCGTTAAATTGGAGCCAGTGCGTTTTGCCGATACAGTGTGTTTCATTGGCTCGCTTGTTGCCATCTAATATTGTGATTTCATTTAGTGTCTCTTTAATATGTTTTGATCTTCTTTCATGTAATGATAATAATAATAATAATAATAATAAAATCTTTATTTCACGAAGGTAACACAAATAGACATTTATACAAATTTGTATATACATCACAATTTCATTGTGGCCTTCCATAAATAACAAATGTTCATACAAATACATACATTCACAAAATTGCACACATGCAGGTACAAACACTTTCAACACAAAACCCATACAAATTATAATTGACAGACACTCAGAAAAATACCATCATAGCAAAATAGAATATATTTACAAATTAACCTCATTATAAACTAAATGTGTTACTTGTAATTAGTTTTGATTATGTAACAAATATAATTTATAATTCTTTTTGAACAACGTTACAGATTTAGAGTGACGAATATGCACAGGAATGTTATTCCAAATGTGTACTGCAGCATATGAAAATGACGATTTTAATATATTTGTTTTATGTTTTGGTAAAGACAGGTTATTGTTATTAATGGATCTAAGATTGTAGACTTCATTGCTGGAAAAGGTTAACAAGTTACATATATATATTGGTACTAGTTTTTTTGTAGTCTTATAAACAACAAGCGCAATGTGATATTTAATTCTATTCGAATATCTAAGCATGTATGGCTCTCTTATGTGCCAGTTTTGTCCGTTTCTTAATATAACGCGTTTTATTCTATCCTGTAATTTACTTAATCTATTTGTGATACTGGGTTTATTACTCCAAACAACAGCACAGTAATCCATGACAGGTAAAATGTATGATTGGTAGAACATAAATTTCATTTCATCAGAAAGATAATAGTTAATTCTTCTGAATAGGGCAAATTTTGAATTTATAATAGCGATCACTTTATTCACCTGTTGTTTCCATGACAGTCTGTTGTCAACATAAACACCAAGGACTTTTTGTACAGTGACATTTTCAATAGGTGTATTTTCAATTGTAAGGTGTAATTTAGGGTCTTGATATTTTAGCAACTTTTGTTTGGAACAGGAAGATATAATCATACATTTAGTTTTAACTGGATTAAGTGCCATGTTATTTTTCAAACACCAGCTTTGTATAGAATCAACATTTTCTTGCAAAGTACTTTGGATTGTTTTCAGATCATAACCGCTTTTATGAAGTGTTGAGTCGTCTGCATATAGATCTGCTTTAATATCTGAGACAATCAAAGCTAAATGTGTCTCTGCTCGTGACTGTCTATTTGTGACTCTTGTCGTAATATTTTCTATTGTACTTTCTTCTCCTGAATTTAATCTCTTTTGAATTCTGTTATCTGTATGTACTCTATTATCCATTTTCTTCATACGTTTATCAGCTTTTTCTGAGAGTGTTTGTGAGACTGGGTTATTTTCAGTCCACAAAGACTTATTTGCCCTGCAATTAGTGCCTGTCGCTACCTCTGAATATAGCTTTGAATTATCATCAACGATGGGAACGCTTTCCGAGATTGTTATATGAGTTTGGTCTCCTTGTTTGGGAAGCGTTTGTTTTTCAAATGTAGTAACTTGTGATGGTTCCGAGTGTGTGCATTTGTCGGCTGGTCCTCGTGCACCTTGATATTTGGTGAATTCATACAATTCTTTCTTTACGCTTAAAAGTTCCAATTCGAGAATTTCTATTCTACATCTATCTTCTATGTGCAAATTATTAAGAGATCTTAGTGTTTCTAGGTCTTCAATTCTTTTCTTTTTGAGTTCTCTACAATCAGCTGTAAGTTCTCCCAGCATAGACTGCATCCGAGCTATTTCAGCTTGGAGTGTCTTTGGAAGGAACTCAGTCGGAATGTCCCGTGTCGGCCGTAGATTCGGATTTAACAACTTTCTGCTTTCTCGTAAAGAGCGTGTTTATTACTTTGGGATCACCATTATTAATTAATTCTTGAAGACCAAAGCAGTCGTTCGCGTACTTTTTCGCACTATTCTGTAACTTTGTGGTTCTTCTTAAAACGAGATTACCTGGCGGGCATGTATTAAGTTGCTTGGCTCGCCGAAGAATAATACTTCTGTACATTGATATATCGCTCTCGTCTGCATTAGTTAGTTCTAAGAGATTTTTAACATACAAGTCTTTTGGAAGGTTTGTAAGATTTTCGTCAAGCTTTGTAAAATATTGCTGATTTGCAACGGGCTGGCTAGATTCATAAGAGTGAACACAGCTGGTACTATCTTCCTGAAGCAAAAATGTGTCGTCACAATTTTGCTCATAAGTCTGTTCAAGCAATTCGGCTGTAAATGGCGCATTAGTCTGTTCAAGAATTTCGGCTTTATACCCATGCCTTTCTGGGGTTTGAAACCAATCTGGCGAATAATCACCAATCTGCGTCACACCCTCTTTATCGATATAAAGAGGGTCTGGCTTAAGTTCAGCGAACTGTTGTTCGTCACTTTGATATTTCATAGTTGAATTAAGGGTAATATTTTGCGATAGAGGCTCCTTACCTTTTGTATTACCGTCACCTGTGGCCATTATTATCCATGTAACATTCAAAAGGCACAATAGACTATATAATGTTTATTAATGTTAACTAATCTTTTTTCAATCTAAAACTGAGGTACGATATGGTGAGAACTTCTCAGTCAGCATATATGAAACAAAGGAAATAGCACATTTTTATCAATTTTTCCATAAATAATCCATTTATTTGAATACGGTTTCCATATATGCGTAGTATAAACGATTTCAAACGCATCCATATAAATTGTTATTTATTATTATTATATCCTCAAGAAATTTGAATTTTTTCAGAGCAAAGAAAAACACGTCTTATCACATTGAAATTTGATTGATCTGACAAAAGCGCGAAACTGACGTCATACTCCATACGTGTTATAACATTGTAGCGACTAACTACTGGCTTCGGCAGATAACACTTCATTGCATCGAACAAATAAAATAGAAACACGCATGCGCTACACTGACGTCATATATATCAGTGCTACAGCATTGTAACTGCTTCTATTACCTTATCCACATAACGCTTTGTTGCATCGAACTAAAGTTTAAAGGTCATTTTGTCCGTTTTAGTAATACAAAAGACGTATATCCATAGTAATTAATGTTAATAAATATCCAAAAATAACTTTCGTCTCGAAAACATCATTTTCAGCGTTGTTATCGTCTAATAAACAATAATTTGTCGTACTGATGCGCAGTTATAAACCACTCAGGCCTTCGGCCTTCGTGGCTAATAACTGCGTATTAGTACTCCAATTAGTGAATATGGTTTGTCAAAATCTTCAAGGTTGATATATTATTTATTATGTCCAGGATTCATGCAAACACATACACTTTTAAATTAAAGATATTAATTAGATTAATATACAAATTAAAAAAAAAAAATGCATCTAGCAAAGATCTTTCACATTTTCAAATACACGTCTTTTGAAAGGTTTGCAAGAGTTCCCCTAATGAGATGCCAAGCATTGTAAATATTGCTGATTTGCCAGGTGCCTGGCTTGCATTCATCAGAGTAACTATCATCTTGGCACTATCTTGGGGTTGCTGTTTTTGCAGATGGCCATGTTGTCACATTTCTGTTGAAAATAACCCACTTTTGAGTTTCTTAATCCGGCTGTAAAAGGCGCATTTCATTGTTCCCATAAAAATAACATATTTCATCAAATTATAATACAATGCCTGTATTTTATGGGCTACAACTGTCTTAGTTGTCAATTTCTTTTTGTCTTGTCCATCCCGTGTCTTATTATGTCAGATTGCTGCGTGATTGTGTCGGAAGGCGTTTTATCGATGTCCACTAATGATGTGATATTGTCTGTTCATTGTGTGATTATGTCAAATGGCAGTGTTGATTTTCAACTGTTGGTGTTGACATGTCCCTATTGATATTTCATAGTGAAACAAGGGTGTCATTATTTTACGATAGAGTGCTCCTTTTTTTATTTTTTTTTTTCATTTATGCCTTTTTGTATTACGTCACCTGTGTGCCATTATTATGCATGTAACATTCAAAAGGCACAATAGACTATATAATGTTTATTAATGTTAACTAATCTTTTTGCAATGTCAAATGAGGTACGATTTGTCGTGTTGGTGTTGACTGGTCAGACTTCTTATGTCAAACAAACATGTCTTCTATGTCATATATGGACAAGACACATGATAGTGGACATAGAACATCCCTTTTAACATGAATTTTTTCGACATAATAATATAATGGACCATTCAGTTTCCAAACAGCTACTATCAACATGGCCATCGACATAATCACACACGTATACATCCATGATAAACATTGTTTATATTACTTATTATTATATCCTCAAGGACAATTTGTAATTTTTTCAGAGCAAAGAAAAACACAGTCTTATCACATTGAAATTTGATAGTGATCTGACAAAAGCCCAACGAAACTGACGTCATACGCCATAGTCATGTTATAACATTGTGCTGACTAACTACTGGCTTTGACAGATAACACTTCATTGCATCGAACAAATAAAATAGAAACACGCATGCGCTACACTGACGTCATATGTATCAGTGCTACAGCATTGTAACTGCTTCTATTACCTTATCCACATAACGCTTTGTTGCATCCAACTAAAGTTTAAAGGTCATTTTGTCCGTTTTAGTAATACAAAAAAGGTATATCCATAGTAATTAATGTTAATAAATATCCAAAAATAATTTTCCTCCTCTAAAATCTTTTTTTAGTCTTTTTATTTTTTTTTAAAAATTTAATTTTTCTTGTTAGGAAGCGTTTTTACAACCCACCGGGGTCTTCTTTTGGGGTTTTATATGGGGTTTTTTGGTTTTCAATTACCAATTAGTGAATATGGTTTGTCAAAATCTTCAAGGTTGATAAATTATTTATTATGTCCAGGATTCATGCAAACACATACACTTTTAAATTAAAGATATTAATTAGATTAATATACAAATTAAAAAAAACAAATGCATCTAGCAAAGATCTTTCACATTTTCAAATTACGTTTCAAAAATTGCATGAGCTGCCCCTAATGAGATGCCAACCATACTAGCTATTTGCCTAGCGGTGTATCTTGCATCAGTAGCAACTATTTCTTTCACTCTAGCAACCATCTTGGCAGACGTTGCTGTTTTCGGCCGACGGCCATGTTGTGCATCTTCTGTTGAAAATAACCCACATTTGAATTTCTTAAACCAACGAATAACTGTCGAAAAAGACATTTCATTGTGCCCATAAACAGAACATATTTCATCAAGAATAATATAATACAGGACTGTATTTTATGGAACGCCACAGCTGTCTTATGTTGTCATATTTCTTTTTGTCTTGTCCATCCCGTGTCTTATTATGTCAGATTGCTGCGTGATTGTGTCAGGAAGACGTTTTATCATGTCCACTAATCATGTGATATTGTCTATTCATTGTGTGATTATGTCAAATAGCCGTGTTGATTTTTCAATGTGTGGTGTTGACATGTCCACTATGCGTCCTATTATATCAAACAAACGTGTCATTATGTTAAAATTGCGTGTTATCATGTCCATTAATTATGCAATCTTGTCTTAACAATGTGTGATTATGTCAAATGACCTTGTTGATTTGTCAGTGTATGGTGTTGACTGGTCCACTATGCATCTTATTATGTTAAACAAATGTAATATGTTAAAAGGGCGGGTTGTCATGTCCACTTATCATGCGATCTTGTCTATACAGCGTGTGATTATGTCAAATGGCCGTGTTGATTTGTCAATGTGTGGTGTTGACTGGTCCACTTTGCGTCTTATTATGTCAAACAAACATGTCATTTCTATGTCCGCATAGTGGACAAGATCACATGATTAGTGGACATGATAACATGCCCTTTCAACATAATGACACATTTGTTTGACATAATAATACGCATAATGGACCAGTCAACACCAAACACTGACAAATCAACATGGCCATCTGACATAATCACACACTGTATAGACAAGATCACATGATTAATGGACATGATAACACGCTCTTTTAAGATAATGACATGCTTGTTTGACATAATAAGACGCAAAGTGGACAAGTCAACACCACACAGTGACAAATCAACAAGGCCATTTGACATAATCACACGCTGTTAATACAAAATTACATGATAAGTGGACATGATAACATGCCCTTTTAACATAATGACACGTTTGTTTGACATAATAAGACGCATAGTGGACAAGTCAACACCACACATTGACAAATCAACAAGGACATTTGACATAATCACACATTGTATAGACAAGTTCATTTTTTTTTTTAAATGTTGTCACGTCTTCCTGACATATTAAAGCCTTCCTAAATAAATCACGCAACAATTTGCCATAATAAGACACGGGGTGGACAAGACAAAAAGAAATATGACATCAGAGAGTTGTCCATGCCTTGTATTTAAGCGGCGCTGACCTTCCAACCATTTTTGTATTAGTATACACGAGTAGGTAATGTTTAGCCAGCGATAGACACAGCTAAAGTGAACGGATTTTAATGGGTGTGGTATCAATGTAAAGCTAACTTGTTTATCTACCCAATAATCTTGATTTCCTCCTGATTTTCGCATTATTGAGCGAGAAAACGTTCTACATGCATACATATGAGAACAATTCTCGTACTAGTAAAAAAGGGTTCGCTGATGGTTACCACGCACATTTTAAACCTGTCCCAGTGCCCGTCTCCCAGTCATGCCTCAAAAACATGCGCGGCGTCTTTGATGCTTTTCATCAAAATTCGTCTTGTCATTGACGCCGCGATGAATCGCGGCGTCAGTATTGAATAGGTTTCAATTTTGGACCATGGGGTTGCATAATCGAATAGGGAGCAGCCAACATTATTATTGTAAATCTAAACTATGTTCTATGTATGAAAAATGACTTTTATGAATCATTAAATTGTATTAAGTCATTAAAAAACAATACAATACAAAATACACATGTCTCCTTCCCTTATTTCAAAACTTTGGACACATTTAATGAGTATTTAATAACTTTTCCACAAACTCGTAGACCACGGTTTTTTTATAGCTTTGTTTACGGACCTTACGACCCGATTCATCAAAGCTCAGAAAAAAAGATTCGGAAGATGTTTTGCTATCTTAAAACACTCAGATAATAGAATACATGGCGCCAACGTGAAAAATCAATGAAAACCCATTTTAATGACTACATATTAGACTTTAATATTGAAACTGTAAAGAAAAACCGTTCACCCAACTATGCAATACGTAGGGCCCTAACGGAATTCCATTCCATCATTTGTAAACAAAAACAATAATCAGCCAATGGAAGTTCTGTAAAATGTATACGTCACAGCATAATTAATCATGTGGATTTCGTCTCTTTCCGCCATATTGCTGGAGTGTATAATGCTTCGGGAATAGAAAGAAAGAAAAATCCACATTACCAGCTACAGGGAGGGAGGGGCAGGTATATCTGTTTTACAGATAGTTCTTTTTCACAAAATTTGAACCGGTGTAAATTATATATGCACAGGTTTTTGCCTCTGCTTCCTATTAACCGACCTGTGATTCAGTGAAATTGTGGGAGGAGCCATGGTTATAAATAGTTTTGTGTATCAGTTCCTTGGTATCTAAAAATAGCCAGTGTAAAATTAGCATGTTAGGTTTTAAGCAAATTAGTTCGATGTAACTTAGTGTGTACTTTATGTTGTAACGATTACCTCCCTTAGACGGTATTAAAACCCAAAATCATTGCAATCACGGACCTATATGCACATGTGTATAGGTCCGTTCTCTATTAGAAAAAAAGTATTACTTTTCTTTTTTTGTATTTAAATAGTTCGATAAATTTTAGCGATATTTTTGTTCAAGTTCTTTGACAGTTTAACAACTTATCTGCATTTCCAGTTACGAAAATTCCCATGAGTGAATGAAAATAAAAAACAGAAACTAGAAAATCATTTAAAATCTTTTTATTTGCATATATCATTACAAGGATGAATAAAACAAATAACATAATTAACATAATGTGTATATAGGTCCGTGACAGAGGTAATGATCATTTTATGTAGTAAAAAAGGGTTCGCTGATGTTAACCACGCACATTTTATAATAGAAACCTGCCCCAGTGCCCATCTCCCAGCCATGCTTCAAAACATGCGCGGCGTCTTTGATGCCTTGCATCAAAATTCGTCTTGTATACTTTAGAAATGCTTATCAGTTTTGCCATTAAAAATGGCTACACATTTGGAACAAAGAGGTAAATATTGTGGATGTCGGAACTATACACTCACCCAAAATGAAAACAAATATTTAACACAATATTGTATCAGTGTATTACACTTTGACTCTCAGATAAAATAATATAAATAACAAAGGCGAAAGTAGGTCTAAAAGTTAAATTTTTATCATGCATAAAAGGGAGATAACTCATATAGTGAAAACAGACAGTTTATCAAAAACAAAATTGGTTGTCAAGACAAAATATTCTTTATGCTGTCAGTTGAGAGAAGCTATATATAATGTCAAGACTAGAAAACTCAACAATGTTTAATGAAAACACAATGCAAAAGCGAGAGTTGAGACTCCAAAGAATCAAATTCTTAAATTACCTCCCTTTGAATTGAATAAACAGATGAATTTATGACCTTATATCTTAAAGCTCCTGTGATGATTTTCAATTTTCTTTTTGATAAACTCACTCCCCAACTGATAACGTTTAACATTCTTATAAATGATTGAATTCCACCTCCTGCATTGCGAGGTATCGGTGTTTCTCATGCATAGTGAAACCCATTATAAACCTGTAAAGTTTTCATGTTGGGTCAGTGTATGTATACGTCCCTACTGGCGTTTAAAATGGATGAAAATCATATGTCTGTTTTATTTAATTATTCTATCATTTAGTGAATCAATGCGCAATGGTCGGGATATGAATCACATTCGGCGACGACTTTATTTTAAATGCAAACAGAGTTACAAATTTCAGTTGTATGGTAAATGTTGACAAACAATATTGTGTTTGGTAAAATTCGACACAAATTTCGTAAAACAAATAGCGTCACAGAGATAAATGTAAACCCTACAGCTCAAAAAGTGTTTTTGTGGGATTTTCCTTACTGTTTCATCTGTTTCCTTACTGTTTCCCTATACGGTCTGTATCTACATAAGAACTGTACGGTGCGTGACAAAATACAGTTCTTATGTAGATACAGACCGTATAGGGAAAATAAGGTGTCATTCAAAAGGTGTATTATGGTCCGTACAGTGCATATTTCGTGTAAGTGGCTTTTTGTACTATTTCCTGTACATGTATCAACATTTAGTAATTTGTTCGTTAAGATAACAACATAATCTACAGCTCAGTGGTTATCGGGGACTTATTTATCAAAGGAGGCAAAACTCTGGATCTCTCGCATGACTTCGGAGCACCGGCATTGTGGTTCACTTTCAACAAAGATACTTAAAAAAGTAAGCAACGTTATAACCGAGAATAGGAGACAAATTTTTCTATCGGTCTGTGTATCGTTTTAATTTCTGAAATTCGATTTTAACTAGTTACAATGAAAAAAGTAAGACACCTACTGTTCAGATCCACACTCGTCTGCCATCTTGGAAATTACGAAAAGATTTTAACCGCGTCACAGTTACACCACAGTGGTCATGATGGTGGATAAAAACATAATCTTGGTCACAAGAAAGACAACACAAAATTTTCTTTGGACTAATTTTACTTATAAATATTCGTAAACAAGTTGTTTGTTGCACTGTTTTTATATAATGTCATATCTTTTGTAAAGTTTTAAAGATGACATGATTTTAAACCCTGCTTTAAAGCCTGGGCTTTCATCACAGTATACTCTTTGCCACCAAACAGTTTCATGTGCCATCAACGACGAAATGTCGAAAGAGCGACAAAGGACAGCATGTGGATGCAGTGCGATGCACATTCGACTACACTGCGCTTTCGATTTTCTAGCAAAACTTTGCCGCGGAACCTGTGGTCGTTTTCCATTTCGAACTTAAGTCCGCTAGAGCAGAATTTCAGAGAACCCGCATATCTTTCCTTACCGTCATCTATTTTTTCACGGGAACTTTTGTCATTTTTTCCAAATTTATTGAAGCATTGTCTTCGACATATTGCTCTGCTGGTGTTGTGTCAACTTGCTCTGCTGGTTTTGTGTCAACTTGCTCTGCTGGTGTTGTGGCATCTTGTTCTGCTGTTGTTGTGTCATCTGAAACAGAGAAAATAACCCAGTATATTAAACAGGTAGTTACAAACAGTACGATGAAAACTGTTAAGAAAATACCAGGTTTTTCCCAGACTGTTGGTATATCGATTTTCGACAGAATGGTCGGTTTCGGCGCGATAACGAAAGCGTATAACATTTATTTATGTACTACCATCAGAGGTTGTATATTACGGACCTTGTATATATTGAATGAATAATCATATGATTATCGTGTATTTTGCTTAATCATTAACTTATATATACTACAAATTACATCCTTTCTTAATTAATTAAGAATAGTTTTCTAACTTTAATTGTAGAAAATGATGAAATTATAATATGGAGCAAAATACAGAATCGCAGACGAAAGCATAGCAGTAGGCTTCGTCAGACTACAATTTCATGAATGTGCATAAATGATTACAGAAATTAACTAAATTGTACTTTCAGCATTTCAACAAAATATCAAAAATGTATTTCTTAATAAGTTTAGTAAATTCGTTATTGTATTTAAATTAAAAAATAAAGCAAAGAAAATATTAATTTCGATAAAACATATTTGAAAAATGTCGAAGTGAGTTTGAAAACGGAAGCAATTAATGATAAATAGTAAAACAAGTACAGCGTAAGAGTTTTTTTCTATAGCTCGTCAAATTCTACGGACACGGACCTATACTTACTATGGCTTAATTACACATCAATCATGACTTTAAATAATAATTTTAAAATAATATACTAATTAATGAAACGATTTTTTAAAGATGTGTTAAAAGAAGTCAGCACAATATTATAAAGAAAGCAAAATAATATAAACAGTTAGAAGAACGGGCGTGTGCTTATTTTGACTTGGAGCTTAACATAGCTTCGTGTTCAGTTTGAAAACAGATGATGAAACGGGCTAACAAAGGGTTTAATAAAGATATTGTATATAAACGGGTGTACGGGCAGATTTTATTCATTTATTTCCCTACTTTTCAGGGTAAATGTATATATCAATCATTAAAAATTAAAACGATGCTGTTGTCTACACAAAATGAATTTTTTTTTGAAAATAACACGGAAATACTTCTCGTAGCTTTAAAAGTGCCGTTATACAAATGTAGTACCAAATAATAACACTAGTATTCATATTATGAAGATACAAAAAAAAAAAAAAAAAAAAAAAAAACAACGCGTTTCTTTCTTCTGACGTTATATCTTAAAATTTTCAACATTATATCTTATTTTATCTAAAAGTTTGAAATTCCAATAAAACAATTTTAATAGAATACCTTAAGAAACATCGTCATTATATTTCAAAGATATTAAGGCAGAAGACCAAAAAAACGCTGTGAATGCAGTTTTATTTCAGTTAATTAAATATTATGCCTGCACCTGTGTATTAAAACTTCATCGTTACAGAGATAACTATACTTTAAAAAAAACATTTTGACAAAAGGGACAAATTAAAATAGATTTAAGTAAAATATATTTAAAACTGTTGCCGTACCATTTTAGTAAAGAAAATAACCGTCGAGTAGATTTGTCCGTGGTTTACTTTTTTCATTGATCATTCTAAATATTCACTTTAAATATATTTGAATGATTAAAAATATGAAACATGATTAAACAACTGTAAATGGCTTTTAACAATCTCGTTAAAGTGTTTTATTAAACAAATATAAATGATAGATCAATATATCACAAAAACCACTATGAAGGTAGACAATGGGCAGACAATACCCTGTTGCAGACGATAATTTATCGCTTAAATTAGCTCAACTGATACATACTATTTTATTCATAGGCAGAACGTCTCAGAAAGTGTTTTGACATCATCTTTGTGTGCATTAGTTATATTATGGATCTTATATACTAGTACAGTGATCTAATAAATCTTGGTTATATCAACGCTTTGTTTCAAAAGATCTTCATATTTCTACGATTCTACACTTACCTTTCTCTTGCTGCTTTTGTCCACAAAACCCATCCAATTGAATAATATCCGAGCACTTTTTTATATCACAAAACTCCCACTTCTTCTTTGGGTCTGTTGTGAAACACCAAGGAGCGCCTTTCCCCTTCGTGGCCCTGCAGAATGCCTCAGCTAGTTGAATGGAATAGTCAGAAGGGAACATTACATCCTGTTTGAATCTGCAAGTACAATTCAATGATGTCGTGCATATATTTGTACTTCTGTAAGTGTAAAAGTATATTTGTAAAACCCTCCCTGTACTACAGTAGATTTTTTAGCTCACCTGAGCACTGAGCTATTGTGATTGCTCGATGTCCTTTTATTTATATGTCTGTTGTCTGTCTGCCCAACTGAACATTTTATATGCAATAGAGGGGGCATTTTTCATTGGAACTACATGAAACATGACCAGAATGACTTTTTGTGAAATCTATGTTGAGTTCGAATATAATTTATCTGGGGGTTAAAAAAAGATCACTAGGTAAAATCCCAGAAAAAACAGTTGTTTATGCAATAGATGTTGCATATTTCATTGGATCTTCATGGAATTAATTGAGAACGACTGCATTGATGAATCTAGGTTGAGTTCGAAAATGGAATATCTTGGGTAAAACACTAGGTCACCAGGTTAAATCATAGAAAAAATCTTGTGTATGCATAGAGGTCACATTTACAGTCAAGTCCTCATGAAAATTGGTAAGAATGTTTGTCTTAATGATTTCTAGGTCAAGTAAGAAACTATGTCATTTGGGGTCAAACAGTAGGTCACTAGAACAAATCGAATTAAAACCTTGTTAACAGACTGTAGGTCACATTTAATACCCACTTACCATCATTTGTAGATCAAGATTTAACTAGGTCACCAGATAAATTCCAATGAAAACCTTGTTGATACACTAGAAGTCAGATTTTATAGCCAATCATGAAAAAGGGAATTGTCAGAATGTATGATTTGTCAAGGTCAAACAGAATGTTTGTGTTTATGCTATATAGCTTTAGGTTGAATTTTGGTCACACTGGCTCATAAGTACATGTACCTATAGATCATGTTATCAGACGAGAAGTAATAGGGCCATCCAGGACCTCCTGTTTATTGACAGATAATCCTTTTTTAAGATGAGAAAGTTCCTCTTTTTTTAAGGCGAGAAAATAAGTCATGATGCAATGAATTTTAAACCCAGATTTTGGGTATGAAATCCCAATTGCAAAGATCAGTCCATTTTCCCAATTGCGATAATTTTCTATAAATACTGTATAAAATTCCAAAATGCAATAGTTTGGAGATGCAACTTGTGCACGAAGCTATATGACGTCACCAACTGGATGGAATGTCAAGGAATTCAAATAGTCGAATTGACGTTTTAAGTTATCTTAACAAACTATTTATTTCATAGATTTATACATTTTTCACACACGACCCGAATTTATCTGCAGTGAAACTGTCATGTATTCAAGAAGAGCCCGCGTTACTCCATAATATAATCCTTTCTGATTAGGTCCAGCAATGTGTCTGTAGACCTGACGTAGTACAATAGTAGGACCATAAATTTTATTGATTTGTACAGATAATTGATTTATAACTTATTTCCTGTTGTTTATATAAACAGTTTTATGTAATTTTGACATTTTACTTTTATTGGAGGATATGAAAAATACTTTTAAATAACTGCAGTATAACTGTTATTTAAAGTTATATTGATGATGTTAATATGCTCAAGTTATTACTCTTACAGCAAACCCATTATTACTTTGTTTAAAAAATAAATGTCACAGTTGAAACATAAAAGAAATTTATACCTAGCCCACGTCACTGCATAATATTGTTAGTGCTGGCTATCTTATTTCAATACCTAGCCCACGTCACTGCATAATGTAGTTAGTGCCGGCTATCTTATTTCAATACCTAGCCCACGTCACTGCATAATGTAGTTAGTGCCGGCTATCTTATTTCAATACCTAGCCCACGTCACTGCATAATGTAGTTAGTGCCGGCTATCTTATTTCAATACCTAGCCCACGTCACTGCATAATGTAGTTAGTGCCGGCTATCTTATTTCAATACCTAGCCCACGTCACTGCATAATGTAGTTAGTGCCGGCTATCTTATTTCAATACCTAGCCCACGTCACTGCATAATGTAGTTAGTGCCGGCTATCTTATTTCAATACCTAGCCCACGTCACTGCATAATGTAGTTAGTGCCGGCTATCTTATTTCAATACCTAGCCCACGTCACTGCATAATGTAGTTAGTGCCGGCTATCCTAACTTACTATCTAGCCCGCGTCAGTCCATAATATAGTACCGGCTATCTTAACTTACTACCTAGCCCGCGTCACTCCATAATATAGTAAGTGCTGGCTATCTTATTTCAATACCTAGCCCACGTCACTGCATAATGTAGTTAGTGCCGGCTATCTTATTTCAATACCTAGCCCGCGTCACTGCATAATGTAGTTAGTGCCGGCTATCTTATTTCAATACCTAGCCCACGTCACTGCATAATGTAGTTAATGCCGGCTATCTTATTTCAATACCTAGCCCGCGTCACTGCATAATGTAGTTAGTGCCGGCTATCCTAACTTACTATCTAGCCCGCGTCAGTCCATAATATAGTACCGGCTATCTTAACTTACTACCTAGCCCGCGTCACTCCATAATATAGTAAGTGCTGGCTATCTTAACTTACTACCTAGACCGCGTCACTGCATAATATAGTTAGTGCCGGCTATCTGAACTTACTACCTAGCCCGCGTCACTCCATAATATAGCGCCAGCTATCTTAACTTACTACCTAGCCCGCAGCATTTCATAGTATAGTTAGTGCCGGCTATCTTAACTTACTACCTTGTCCACTTCACTCCATAATATAGTGCCGACTATCTTAGTTTATACGAATTTATTTTAGTTCGATTGCGAAGAAAGCTCCGTAGTTTATTTAAACGCTCTCGAACACTCATTCCAGAGGTCATCACATTCGTGAGAGAGAGGCAGCGAGTTTTTCATCACTGCTACCCATTTACAGCTGGGTAGACTGAGGCACGTGTGGTTTAGTGTCTTTGCCCAAGGACACACGTCGTGCTCCGGCTGGGATTCGAACCCGGGACCTCCCATTCCGGAGGCGAACGCCCTAACCACTGAGCTATCGAGGCCCACACAAGACTGCGTCACTCCATAATATAGTGCCGGCTATCTTAACTTACTACCTAGACTGCGTCACTCCATAATATAGTGCCGGCTATATTAACTTACTACCTAGACTGCGTCACTCCATAATATAGTGCCGGCTATCTTAACTTATTTCCTAGACTGCGTCACTCCATAATATAGTGCCGGCTATCTTAACTTATTTCCTAGACTGCGTCACTCCATAATATAGTGCCGGCTATCTTAACTTACTACCTAGACTGCGTCACTCCATAATATAGTGCCGACTATCTTAACTTACTACCTAATAATATAGTGCCGGCTATCTTAACTTACTACCTAGACTGCGTCACTTCATAATACAGTGCCGGCTATCTTAACTTACTACCTAGACAGCGTCACTCCATAATATAGTGCCGGCTATCTTAACTTACTACCTAGACTGCGTCACTCCATAATATAGTGCCGACTATCTTAACTTACTACCTAGACTGCGTCACTCCATAATATAGTGCCGACTATCTTAACTTACTACCTAGACTGCGTCACTCATAATGCAGTGCCGGCTATCTTAACTTACTACCTAGACTGCGTCACTCCATAATACAGTGCCGGCTATCTTAACTTACTACCTAGACTGCGTCACTCCATAATATAGTGCCGACTATCTTAACTTACTACCTAGACTGCGTCACTCCATAATATAGTGCCGACTATCTTAACTTACTACCTAGACTGCGTCACTCCATAATATAGTGCCGACTATCTTAACTTACTACCTAGACTGCGTCACTCCATAATATAGTGCCGGCTATCTTAACTTACTACCTAGACTGCGTCACTCCATAATATAGTGCCGACTATCTTAACTTACTACCTAGACTGCGTCACTCCATAATATAGTGCCGACTATCTTAACTTACTACCTAGACTGCGTCACTCCATAATATAGTGCCGACTATCTTAACTTACTACCTAATAATATAGTGCCGACTATCTTAACTTACTACCTAATAATACAGTGCCGGCTATCTTAACTTACCACCTAGACTGCGTCACTCCATAATATAGTGCCGGCTATCTTAACTTTCTACCTAAACTGTGTCACTCCATAAAAATAGTGCCGGCTATCTTAACTTACTACCTAATAATATAGTGCCGACTATCTTAACTTACTACCTAGACTGCGTCACTCCATAATATAGTGCCGGCTATCTTAACTTACTACCTAGACTGCGTCACTCCATAATATAGTGCCGGCTATCTTAACTTACTACCTAGACTGCGTCACTCCATAATATAGTGCCGGCTATCTTAACTTACTACCTAGACTGCGTCACTCCATAATATAGTGCCGGCTATCTTAACTTACTACCTAGACTGCGTCACTCCATAATATAGTGCCGGCTATCTTAACTTACTACCTAGACTGCGTCACTCCATAATATAGTGCCGGCTATCTTAACTTACTACCTAATAATATAGTGCCGACTATCTTAACTTACTACCTAGACTGCGTCACTCCATAATATAGTGCCGGCTATCTTAACTTATTACCTATATATACTTTTTATTTCCACTTTTACGTGATTTTAAATAACAGTATAGCATACAAACATATATACAAACATATACAAGATCAAAGTGAACTAAACATACACAATTGAAAGAGGAGTGACATATACACAAATGAATTACCATGATATTCAGAATAATTTTGTTTTCATTTAAAGTTTAGGCAACTACATGTACAAATACGTTTATGCATCCACAATTAGAAACAAACATATAAACATTCGAATTGATAACTATATGTAGCAGTTCATTTGTGAAAATTTCAAGATACTATTCTTCATGTTTTCAACAGTTTGAACCGGAAGATGACGGAAAATTCTTTTCGAAAAAAGAATTTGTCAAAGTTAAGAAATTTCACATTTAATATAGCATCGACGTCACCCTGGAACGATATCATATCTTGTCGAAAAACGAAACACAAGATATTTTAAGGGTGTTGCTGTGGCGTTAACGTTTGCGTATGTTTATGCAGGTTTCATATAGATTTTTGATTTCATAATTAAACTTACGTTAATTGCATATAGCGCCCGGGTTCGGTGTTACAAGGGAAGTGAT
Organism: Saxidomus purpurata; assembly: GCA_022818135.1. Lineage (NCBI taxonomy): Eukaryota > Metazoa > Mollusca > Bivalvia > Venerida > Veneridae > Saxidomus > Saxidomus purpurata. The sequence continues at coordinate 9,993 of JAFMSR010000756.1, read as the reverse complement.
TTGGGGTGTCCGGATTTAGTAATTTTCGCAAGAAGTGTTCATCACTACCTGTGTGTAAATAATGATAGAGCCCAAAACCGAAATATTGCCGAATATCGTTAAGGAATGACATTCTGTGTTTAACGAATCCTTTACATTCTGCTATTACATGCTTCATTATGTCATACTTAGATAAGCCACAGACACTGCAAGCATGTTTGAGAACAGGCTGAGTGAAGCTGAGTATTTGAATAGCGCACTGTATATGTAACAATGCTGGCTTTGGGCTGTCTAGCGTATATAATTTGAATGGGGATATATTAAAGTGTAAGTGTATCGCTCTAAATCTGTTAAATTCATCATCTGAAGCAAGCCTTTGTTCTCAGCTAATGTCATATTGAAATTCAATATTGTTTCTAACAATTACTACCTAGCCCGTGTCACTCCATAATATAGTAAGTGCCGGCTATCTTAACTTACTACCTAGCCCGCGTCACTCCATAATGTAGTGTCGTCTATCTTAACTTATTACCTAGCCCGCGTCACTGCATCATATAGTTAGTGCCGAATATCTAAACTTACTACCTAGCCCGTGTCACTCCATAATGTAGTTAATGCCAGCTACCTTAACTGACTACCCGCGTCACCCCATAATATAGTGCCGACTATTTTAACTTATTACCTAGCCCGCGTCACTCCATAATATAGTGCCGGCTATCTTAACTTACTACATATATAGCCCGCGTCACTCCATAATATAGTGCCGGCTATCTTAACTTTCTACATAATAGCCCGCGTCACTCCATAATATAGTGCCGGCTATCTTAACTTACTACATATATAGCCCGCGCCACTCCGTAATATAGTGCCGACTTTCTTAACTTGCAACCTAGCCACTGCCAATAGTTTATTGACAGTAAGTGTTTTTTGTAATTATATGATAAAACACAATTGTAATGGAGTTGTTATACACACTGGCACTTTTGACGATACATGTATTTACTTTCTCAAATTTGGCTGCCTATTACATGATTATATTGTTAGTGACTGTACCCATGCCTGTGTGGTTCCTGTATGTCCCAGCGTTGACAATGTCTGCCACTGCGTGTGCACATCCTGTGCCCAGAGTATTGCTCGGACTTCCCCGCCTCGTAACATTCAGATTCTAAAATACGTTATAAAAGTTAAGCAACATACATGGGCAATGACTTTTCTAACTTAAATTATTTAGGTCGAAGGTGGTTGGAATTCGTATATGCAATGAAATAATGTATTGCTGATATCGCAGTAAATTAAATACAAACTCATTTGCAAATTTGTTGCGTTTTCTTTTCCAATATACAACTTCAAGAATCGGTCATACACAAGTAACATTAGCTTGATGCTATTTTCCGACTGAAACAAAGACAACGTAACACATGTAACAAAACAACCCGCTATAAGAGAAATGGAGCAGAGCAAATAGTGTATATAAATAGCAACATAAAACATCACGTGTATATTGTATAATTTATGTCCCAGTATGTAAATAGTGTACATGAATAGCAACATAAAACATCACGTGTATATTGTATAATTTATGTCCCAGTATGTAAATAGTGTACATGAATAGCAACATAAAACATCACGTGTATATTGTATAATTTATGTCCCAGTATGTAAATAGTGTACATAAATAGCAACATAAAACATCACGTGTATATTGTATAATTTATGTCCCAGTATGTAAATAGTGTATATAAATAGCAACATAAAACATCACGTGTATATTGTATAATTTATGTCCCAGTATGTAAATAGTGTATATAAATAGCAACATAAAACATCACGTGTATATTGTATAATTTATGTCCCAGTATGTAAATAGTGTATATAAATAGCAACATAAAACATCACGTGTATATTGTATAATTTATATCCCAGTATGTAAATAGTGTATATAAATAGCAACATAAAACATCACGTGTATATTGTATAATTTATGTCCCAGTATGTATACGGTGGACGTTAAAACAATTATATTGATTGTGTAACCTTGTGCAATATTTAACAGATACCTTAGACCATCATTTAGATTAAAACCTTAATAACATGTACACATTCTGGGTTTTTCGTTTCGCACCAAGGCTGAGTCAGTGATTATTAATGTTAATAAACTGTCCGGTACAGTATCTACTATGCTCAATAATTTGGACAATGACATCTGAACCTATATACTAACAGGTATCATTCAGATTTAATCACAATTAAAAAGGGTTCCAAGTGTGCATAACGTGGAACTTGTCACAGTTCAATATTGATATAGATGTATGCTTAAAACACCTTAATTAATTGTTGCCAACAATTCAATTATCTTAAAATGTCTAGAAACATTTTATTTACATAATATTTGTAGTCATATGACCTGTTCCTTACAATACTCATAAGCATAATTTGTACAATTAATTTGTATAGTAGCTAAAGATAAATTATGTTTACATATTAATTGTAAAGAGTCAAACGTATTTTGTTTTATAGTTCATGCAACTGGTAGCTTGGAAACAATGTTCTTCTGTATACTAAAGTGTTAAACATATATATTGTATATATTCGTATGCATGTAGTAATTCGGACAAGTTTAAGTATGTATTACTAAATATCGTCTCATGTATATACTCACCTATTTTTCATATGCAATTGTATATGTTTGTTAATTGTTATGCTCTCCAGTAATGGAGGAAATAAAATAATATATACATTTCGGTTCGGTGACAGCCCTCGTTTGTTGTAATGTATTCTATTTTTTCGGTTCAGATTCGGTTCGATTTCGGTGTGAAATGGCCATTAGTAAGTTACCCATCCAAAAAATGAGGTGAACATATATAATAGTGGTCATATTACCAGCACACGATATGGACGGCTTTGACCAGGTACCGTTCTTCATGCACACCTCCACGGGACAGTATCGTATCATAGCTTTCCTGAAACCTAGGAAATTTTATTTACATGTTTAATATTTCCACTTCAAGTATAGTCATTATATTTGTCATTGAAAGATTATAGAGAAATCAAAGTACTTATAAATACTAAAAGACGGTCGTGTGTGCGAACGAATTGCCTGGGCTTTAAATAGAAAACGGAATCCTAATGTCAGGCGTAATATAAAGCAGCATTTTTTATTTTAAAATACTTAATCCAGTCAGTTTTGGCCAATAATGTACAAATTCAATCGTTTACTTGATGGGATTTTTTTTACCAATTTGACACAATTTAACCAAAAAAATATATTTTCGTATAATTATGAAATCATTTATTTTCGTAATATAGATGTGTATATTTCAGCTACTCCGGTAAAACAATGCCGATCTCTCCGCGATAGGTAAGAGATATGGCTATATTAAAAAGTAAAACTTTTTCTGTCAGGAAACGACATACCATCACGAAAGCAAAGAGATAACCCGGCACGTTCTGGTTTGTGAACCCTTAATATAGGAGAATAGCTCTGTCCGAAGTCGACTCCGTGGGTGTAGTGACTACAACCCTCGAGTTCGGCTCAGAATAATGCAATTGCAACCAAGTCATGGAAAGTTAAGTACCAAGCTGAATTTTTTAATGCATATCAAGCCTACATAATAATATTATGTATTAATACTGTTTCAGCCAGGAAAGTGGCGCCTGTAATGACCATTGTTTGTATTGTGGTTTTTGGGTCCGCAATCCTCGGCCGAGGTGTATAATCGGTACGACCCGTCAAATCCTGTAACGACCAGAACTAAATTAGAATTTATATCTGACAATTTATTTGCCAAATAGATACTTTTTCAATATACCCAATAGCTAAACTTGTGTTCGTAACTGAAATTTAACATATACTTTTTACATAAATATATCAAAGATTTTATTTTCTTAACAATCAACATGATATACATGCAGGTCGTTTAACAACAAAGGGAGGTAACTAAGACAGGCAGCTATAAAATACACCTTTGTGTAAAGATCTGCCGCTAGGTGACCGGATTCCCGCCAAATTTTCTCGTTTGCCTTTAAAAGAATTTATTTACGTGTAGAAATGTGCCGTATAAATTGTATCCTATAAGATATTACAGATTACATGTATATCCTTGTATGAAACTTTACAAGATTAATGACATACCCTTTATCAGCGAAGTGCACGAGTATTCTATGGTGTTTTTTGAGGCAAATATTTCTGTGCACGTGCGCCGCGGGTCATCTGACAAGAGCTTCATTTGGGGTCCTAGGCAATCACCTGAAATATAGAACAGGTGTTTTCACTCTTCGTACTAATAGATGTAATGTTTAGTTCATACATTTTGTCACAGTTATGAGGCAGCGTGGCTACATAGTTTCGTTGCCATGACACAAACTACAAGGCGTGACGGTGCTAGAACAAGCTGATACAACTGTTGGTTGTAATGTATCGTCCACAAACATATACAGAGATACCATTCATAATAGGCCCTTTGTAAAAGATGAAACTTTATTCACAGATAAATGCGACAAGTATGCTGTCTTATACTTCATTCTTTTGTACAAGTATTCAATAATATAATAGAAAATATTACGATCTGGAAAGTAATTGACATTTTAACTGTGCTTTTCGAAGTATCAGAAAACTGCAAAGAAGTCTTACAAACTTTTTGGACAACGTCAAAACAATGTAGGCATACTGTAGATGCAGATGTTATATAGTTTATAGTATTTATGTTTGTCACAACTCTCAAAGAATTATCCCTGTATCCAAGGAGACTATCCAACATAGTTTCACTATTTGTGCTATATATGTAAATGATAAAGTTAGAAACTACACCGTCGAGTTGAAATTATCTATTTGTTAATAGGTTCTGTCTTGCCTCTGCATATCGAGACAGTTGCATGATAATACCCGTAATATCGAGACAGTAACACACTGCGTCTACACGATGAGCATGATAATATCCGTAATATCGAGACAGTAACGAACTGCGTCTACACGATGAGCATGATAATACCCGTAATATCGAGACAGTTGCATGATAATACCCGTAATATCGAGACAGTAACGAACTGCGTCTACACGATGAGCATGATAATACCCGTAATATCGAGACAGTTGCATGATAATACCCGTAATATCGAGACAGTAACGAACTGCGTCTACACGATGAGCATGATAATACCCGTAATATCGAGACAGTTGCATGATAATACCCGTAATATCGAGACAGTAACACACTGCGTCTACACGATGAGCATGATAATACCCGTAATATCGAGACAGTAACGAACTGCGTCTACACGATGATCATGATAATACCCGTAATATCGAGACAGTTGCATGATAATACCCGTAATATCGAGACAGTAACACACTGCGTCTACACGATGAGCATGATAATACCCGTAATATCGAGACAGTAACGAACTGCGTCTACACGATGAGCATGATAATACCCGTAATATCGAGACAGTAACGCACTGCGTCTACACGATGAGCATGATAATACCCGTAATATCGAGACAGTAACCCACTGTGTCTACACGATGAGCATGGTAATACCCGTAATATCGAGACAGTAACGCACTGCGTCTACACGATGAGCATGATAATACCCGTAATATCGAGACAGTAACGCACTGCGTCTACACGACGAGCATGATAATACCCGTTATATCGAGACAGTAACGCACTGCGTCTAAACGACGAGCATGATAATACCCGTAATATCGAGACAGTAACGCACTGCGTCTACACAATCAGCATGATAATTATACCCGTAATATCGAGACAGTAACGCACTGTGTCTACACGATCAGCATGATAATACCCGTTATATCGAGACAGTAACAAACTGCGTCTACACGATGAGCATGATAATACCCGTGATATCGAGACAGTAACGAACTGCGTCTACACGATGAGCATGATAATACCCGTAATATCGAGACAGTAACGCATTGCGTCTACACGATGAGCATGATAATACCCGTAATATCGAGACAGTAACGCACTGCGTCTACACGATGAGCATGATAATACCCGTAATATCGAGACAATAACACACTGCGTCTAAGCGATCAGCATGATAATACCCGTAATATCGAGACAGTAACGCACTGTGTCTACACGATCAGCATGATAATAATACCCGTAATATCGAGACAGTAACACACTGCGTCTACACAATGAGCATGATAATACCCGTAATATCGAGACAGTAACGCACTGTGTCTACACGATGAGCATGATAATACCCGTAATATCGAGACAGTAACACACTGCGTCTACACGTTGAGCATGATAATACCCGTAATATCGAGACAGTAACGAACTGCGTCTACACGATGAGCATGATAATACCCGTAATATCGAGACAGTTGCATGATAATACCCGTAATATCGAGACAGTTACGAACTGCGTCTACACGATTGGCATGATAATACCGGTAATATCGAGACAGTTGCATGATAATACCCGTAATATCGAGACAGTTACGAACTGCGTCTACACGATGAGCATGATAATACCCGTAATATCGAGACAGTTGCATGATAATACCCGTAATATCGAGACAGTAACGAACTGCGTCTACACGATGAGCATGATAATACCCGTAATATCGAGACAGTTGCATGATAATACCCGTAATATCGAGACAGTAACGAACTGCGTCTACACGATGAGCATGATAATACCCGTAATATCGAGACAGTTGCATGATAATACCCGTAATATCGAGACAGTAACACACTGCGTCTACACGATGAGCATGATAATACCCGTAATATCGAGACAGTAACGAACTGCGTCTACACGATGAGCATGATAATACCCGTAATATCGAGACAGTTGCATGATAATACCCGTAATATCGAGACAGTAACACACTGCGTCTACACGATGAGCATGATAATACCCGTAATATCGAGACAGTAACACACTGTGTCTACACGATGAGCATGATAATACCCGTAATATCGAGACAGTACAGCACTGCGTCTACACGATGAGCATGATAATACCCGTAATATCGTGACAGTAACGCACTGCGTCTACACGACGAGCATGATAATACCCGTTATATCGAGACAGTAACGCACTGCGTCTAAACGATGAGCATGATAATACCCGTAATATCGAGACAGTAACGCACTGCGTCTACACGATGAGCATGATAATAATACCCGTAATATCGAGACAGTAACGCACTGCGTCTACACGATGAGCATGATAATACCCGTTATATCGAGACAGTAACGAACTGCGTCTACACGATGAGCATGATAATACCCGTGATATCGAGACAGTAACGAACTGCGTCTACACGATCAGCATGATACTACCCGTAATATCGAGATCGTAACGCACTGCGTCTACACGATGAGCATGATAATACCCGTAATATCGAGACAGTAACGCACTGCGTCTACACGATGAGCATGATAATACCCGTAATATCGAGACAGTAACGCACTGCGTCTACACGATGAGCATGATAATACCCGTAATATCGAGACAGTAACGCACTGCGTCTACACGATGAGCATGATAATACCCGTAATATCGAGACAGTAACGCACTGTGTCTACACGATGAGCATGATAATACCCGTAATATCGAGACAGTAACACACTGCGTCTACACGTTGAGCATGATAATACCCGTAATATCGAGACAGTAACGTACTGCGTCTACACGATGAGCATGATAATACCCGTAATATCGAGACAGTAACGCACTGTGTCTACACGATCAGCATGATAATACCCGTAATGCACTGCGTCTACACGATGAGCATGATAATACCCGTTATATCGGGACAGTAACACACTGCGGCTACACAATGAGCATGATAATACCCGTAATATCGAGACAGTAACGTACTGCGTCTACACGATCAGCATGATAATACCCGTAATATCGAGACAGTAACACACTGCGTCTAAACGATCAGCATGATAATACCCGTAATATCGAGACAGTAACACACTGCGTCTAAACGATCAGCATGATAATACCCGTACTATCGAGACAGTAACGCACTGCGTCTACACCATGAGCATGATAATACCCGTAATATCGAGACAGTAACGCACTGTGTCTACACGATGAGCATGATAATACCCGTAATATCGAGACAGTAACACACTGTGTCTACACGATCAGCATGATAATACCCGTAATATCGAGACAGTAACGCACTGTGTCTACACGATGAGCATGATAATACCCGTAATATTGAGACAGTAACACACTGCGTCTACACGATCAGCATGATAATACCCGTAATATCGAGACAGTAACACACTGCGTCTAAACGATCAGCATGATAATACCCGTAATATCGAGACAGTAACGCACTGTGTCTACACGATCAGCATGGATAATAATACCCGTTATATCGAGACAGTAACACACTGCGGCTACACAATGAGCATGATAATACCCGTAATTAAAGATTCATACTTTACAAGACTTACCAAAGACACCTTTTACTGCAAACACTGACAGGGTAACGACGGACAGCAGCTTAAATAAAAGATGTCATAGCTTTAAGATTTGGTTGATTAACAGCTTTCCGTGTACATTATTTTGACAACAGCCTTTATTCAGTTTGAGCAATTTTAATGTGTTTGATGGATTACAAAACCAATATTTCTGAAAAAAATAGTCTGAAGCCAAAAAGTAAATATTTTTTTAGATCAAAGTTTATGGATTTTGCAGTATAGCGCGCGTTATTCGCGCGGTCAACGCTTTTATATTTTTGGATATTATATGTATCAGGTTTTGCTCTTTTAAATGATCAAATAAAAGGCATACGTTCACGGTAGATCTTTTGTTAAAACCAGAAAATGCACATATACGCGACGTTTCAATGCTTTCAAACCATGACTTTACAACGCACTTTTCATGCCGATATACGGAAAATTGTTACATAAATCGAAATTCCTATAATATCAGTTCATGGTAAGGTGAAAATTGTATGTTCTAAAGGTTGAAAGTTTGAGTTAAAGCTACAATCAACAATAAATGTCCACGAAGTTTCCTTTATTTTAAAATGTTGTCATGTTTACAACAACGGAACAAGCAGCGGAGAAAGGCCTTTATCTGTATATTTCACTCTTGCAGACCGCATCCACTTGCGCGAGTTCGGGGAGAAAATTAACTTATTTAAAACATAAGGCAGGCCATACTTTCTCAACTGTAAAATATCGGACATGTGTCGCCACTGGCTTGCGATCATCATGCCATCAATTTCACACGAAGCCGCCTTTGATGGTCGAACCACACTTCGCTGCACATAGACCAGCTTATGTCAGGCGAAATTTATCACTTGTTTTTTTGATTCTCTCACCTTAATTTGCGCTTAAATGAGAAAAACACCTTTTTTTTGGCTCGCTTGCTAGGAACATACATTTTGCACTAGATGATTTTCGTTCACTTAATAAATGACATTTTTCAGTCTCTTTAAGAAATTACTTTGGTTAATTAAGCAATGAATTATTAAACTATTTATTTAACGCATATCAGAATACCTTAAATCAATTATGAAAATTAAAAAAAAATAGTTGTTAGTCGTAAATTATGTTTTTTGTTTCGTTTTTGGTAGCTTTGGTGCTGGTCTGCACCTCGGAGGCCGGGCCGGCGGAGTATTTTGTCGGGTTCAGCGTTATAAACGACTGTTAAGTAAACTGACCGTCAGGTAAATGAGAAACAACTGGTTGAAACTCTATTGAAACTCATCTATTTATAAAGCTGGATAAATACCATGATTCTTATGAAATATGACATACATGTATATTTATGCTGTCGTATTCTCATTAAACACACGGAGCAATAGTATCTTTCTGCATGATGGAAAGTTGAAATGAAGAAATGCGTTTTTTAGTCAGTTTTAACGGTTACAAAGCACAACACCCTCGTAAATGACTATGTTTGACTGAACCATGTGTTAAAGAAACAGAATATGAATAAAACAGTCTTGATTTTGTAATTGTAATAAGTACAGTTCTATGTATAGAAGTGAATGTTGAAG